>RJWM01009165.1:0-69152 GCA_004363535.1 Dasyprocta punctata
GTTTAATCCCAGGTACTGCAAAATTGTAATAATCAATTAAATTATTAAACATTATGGGAGTAAAATAAAAATGTTCTATATATACTAGTATAAAAAATCTGTAAGACATCTTAAGTTAAAAATATATGTGCAGTCATACATTTAGGCAGAAGGGATAGGTCAGTGTAATACAGAATGTACACCACTGTAAAGGCACAACTGCAAATTCTCAAGAAACAATAAAGGACACTTCCAATGAGGGGACCAAGATGACTAGAACAGGAGGCAGCAAACATTTTCTTAAACGACAAAGCTGTAGCTTCAAGGGCCACAGACTTTCTTTGGTAATCACTCAACTCTGTTGCTGTAACATAAGGGCAGCTTTAGGTAATATTTAAATAACTATGGCCCCTCTCCAACAAAACTACAAAAAACAGGGACCTCGGTGTGGTGGCACACACCTGTAACTGCAGCTATTCAGGAGGTTGAGGAGGAGGATGGAAAGTCTGAGGCCATCTTGAGCAACTTAGACCCTATCTTTTTATTTATTTTTTTAAACTTTCAGTGATACAAATCACTGTATGAGATACCTTACAACTTACTACTCAAATCCAGGTAATCAACATTTCTAGCTTCTTACAGTTTATCACTTCTTTGCAAGAAAGCCTAGGGGCTCTTCTATTTCGTTTTGTTTTTTAATCAATTTTATTGGTACACTTTTAATATACACATTCATCACAGGGAATTTATACCTGTACATAATATATCTTGATTCTTTTTTTCCCCATTCCCCTCCCCTCCCTTCAATCCTTCTTGAAATAAAAAGGCCTAGGTTGTAGCTGAGTAGATCACCCCTGACTTCAATTCCCAGTACTGCACACACACAAAAAAGCAGTCAGTGATAAACTATAGTTTGCTGACTCCTGAACTATAAAGGCAGAGAAGAAAAAGATATACTTCTCACTCTGTCTTCTTCTGCACCTTTGGAAATTTTTTTGTCATCACCCAGTCACAGGTAACTGTGGTGCACCATTTCAAAAACCTCTCAACCCAACCTTTTACTCCAGTTCCTGGAAATTAATTCCTGGTAAGTTTAAGCTGGCCTAAGGTAGGTCCAACCAGAAGACACACTGCTCTGGAAAGTCTGGGTGAGGGGAAACTCAGCAACATGAGCTGCAGAATGCAGCACAGTACACACATTCACCTCCTCTCCCCAACTGACATGCCAGGCATATTCTGAGACCAGTGAGCAAACAGCTGGATGACTAGTTGAAACAAGAGGAACTGGACCCAGAATAAAATCCTATATATTTACAGACTAACTTAGAGACAAGGGAGAAGCCCTTAAAATTCTGAACATGATTAAGGCACTGCGATTAGTAACAGGGCAGAGAATGATAAATACCAGCTACTCAACTACTGAAATCAGTAACTTAAGACCAATGCTGAGCAAATTAGGAAGAAAAATTCATGCACCTGATGGAGAGAAAAATAAATCAATAGGCCTTTAAAAGGGAATGAGGGCAATCAAGAATGGCAGTGAGGTTTCTTCCCAAGCTGGCCGAAATATTACTATTCTTCAAGTACGTGGGAAGAGGAATAAAAACAAAACAATTTGGTTTCAGGTAAGCTCAATTTGGGGTAACACAAAGGATTTCAAATGGAGGTTACCAAGAGGTCATCAAAAGTGGATTACTGAAAATTAGGATAGGACAGTCTCAAGGTATATATCTGGCTGCTGCAGCCTAAATCTGCTACATCACTGCAATTAGAGATTTCCACTGAAGAAGGTGAAGAGGTAAAGCTCAACAACTGAGCTGTCAAGACGAAGCCAGAAAGCTACTGTTCACCAAAAACAGAACAGAAGCAGACCTTACAACACCCATCTTGACTCACCTACACCCTCAGGTTGATCACAAGCAGGTAGTAGTATACACAGGCTTTTTTTTTCTTAGCTCAACAGAAAACAGCTTATCTCGTTCAGTGTCACGTAGTCCTCTCAAAGTTCATGGCCTCTCCAAACCTGCCCCCCATCCATGCTCTAAGAGTAAATCTCTCTGTTAGCTCCCCCAGCCTTTTTTAAGTTAGCTCCCGCCTATCACCATGGCCTTGCCTTTTTGTTTCTTATTCCTGGGTACTTCTATCACTACTTTGAGCTAGGCTTTATTTTAACCCTTTGGAGATATTATAGCTAAATCACTTCTATTCCCAAAAGGGGTGGCAGTGTCTCACCATCCTGATGATAGTCCTTTAGAGATCTGAGTCCAAAACCACAATAGCTCCCATTTCTAATCATATCCTGAATCTGTCTCTTCTCTGAATCACTTGCAGACTTCACGTCTTACTAAATACTGTATGCCAAACCTAAAGAAAAATATTTAAATAATTGTCTTTGCAATTCTAACTATATACTACATATAAACCTAATGGATTTTTTTAATGTTTGAAGTAAACACATATATTCACCTGCTTATACAAATACCTGAACATGGTAAGGGGGCAGGGCACATTAGTTCTAGAAAGTCTGAACAAGACAGCAGATATGGCAAGGTGTGGTAGTATGCAACTATAATCCTATGCTGGGAGAATGAGGCAGGAGGATGGCAAGTTCAAGCCCAGCCTGGCAACTAAGTGATTCAGGGAGAACCTATCTCAAAATAAAAAGAACTGGAGACCTAACTCAGTGCAAGACTGGCAAATTCAGACTCCAGAACTTGTTATGCCAGTCACACACAAGAGAAGATAGAGGCCAAATAGTCCTCAATAATTTTGCCAAGTTCATATAGCCAAGAGAGTGTAAAAGACTCTTTAAAATATTTTTTAACTGAAGAGTTAACAGTATCAAATGAGAATTGAAAAAGCCCTCTAGACTTAGCAAGTTGCTAGAACATAGGTATTCTTTAAAGTGAAATTTCAAGCCAGGCGTGCTGACACACACCTGTAATCCCAGCACTTGGCAGGCTGAGGCAGGAGGATCGTTGCAAGTTCAAGACCAGCCTTGGGCTACAAAGTAAGCTCAAGGCCAGCCTGAACTGCATAGTGAGACCGTCTTAAAAAGACCAAAAAATAAATAAATAAATAAAATAAAATAAAATGAAATGTCAACAAAAATTCAGGGAGTGAAGCCAGAAAGCGAAAGACAAAAGTACAAAACCAGCTAGTCCATTAGAAGTTTAATTTAAAACTGAAGAACAGAAAGTAATACAGTCAAGTATGATTAAGTGAATGGCTTTTTTCCCCTAAAATAGGAAAAACCTGTGAATACGTATAAGCAGGTAGGAAGGAAACAATAGAAAACAAAAAATAATGGAGAATGAAAGTAACAGAGGTCAGAGGAAAACAGAAACATGGACACACAGAAGGGATGGGAAAGATAGTTTTGTCCAAAAGTAAGGCAGAAAACGTAAGCACAGAAGCAAATATTCAGATGCACATAAGAGGGTCAGATGCAAGCAGTGCAATCCCAATTTTGATACTCCACCATTCGGTTAGTGTTTATATCACAACTAGTAAAACGACACTAGTGTTTCTTGTATAAACACCACTGCTTCAGTATGTGAATGTCTGGAATACAAATAACATCTTGAGAATGGGATAAACAATTTATAATTTAAAAAGATAACTTTTCTCTACTGCAAGTTAAAATTTTAATTCCAAACCAGAAAATTATGTGTGGATATACATGTGTATATATAGTGTGTGTGATATATATACACACATATACATATAGTGTGTATATTCTTTTTTAGAAAGTATTCTTTTACACTTTCACGGTCCCCAGGAGAAAAAAGAAAATGATGACAAAGAAAAAAAAAAATTGACTATTGATACTGACAGCTGCATTACAATCTCCATCTATACATGATAAAACTAGAGACACTTGCTTTGAAACACAATCCACAGCCTGCCACCAAGAAAAAGACTGAAGGATAAACTTGAGTCATTTACAGAAAAATGGATGTTGAGACCATAATGTTAAGTGACATAAATCAGACCAGCAAGCTTAAATAGCACATGGTTTCTCTTACGAGAAACCCAAAAACATAAAGAGCAAAATAAAAGATAATAGAAAATAGCAAGAGAGATCTTTTGCAAATACAAAGGGGACCAAGAGATGGAAAGAAGGGTAAGGAGTGGGGAAGAGGATAAAAGAATTCAGGTATGGCATGCACTGTACTAACTCCCTATGAGAAATGTGATCACTATGTACTACGAACATGTACTATTAAAAAAAAAATTGAAAAAAAAAATGTCAGATAGCAGGAAAAAGTTCCCATGCTGAGGAGAGTTACTACAATTAACACTGTTTATTGTGAATTTCAAAACAGAAGATTTTGAATGGTCTCGACACAAAGAAATGGTAAATGTTTGAGATGGGCAGGCTAAGTTCCTTGACTGCACAATATACACAGTGTGAAAATAACACACAGTGCCCCAAATATGTACATTTATGTGTCTATTAAAAACTAAAAATAACAAAACAAAGGGAATAAGAAGTTGCTCAACAAAAAAAGTTTATCAAACAAAAGCTGCAAGTATTTGAAGACAAAGAAGTCAGAAGAAAATGCTTAGGACCTAGGAACTATCTCAACACTACTAATATAAGGCCAGGAAAAGCTTTTTCAGAGGTTATAAATGCATGTAACTTAAACAATGATGCCATAAGCCAAGTGCAGTGGTGCGTGCGTTTAATCCCAGCACTCGGGAGGCTAAGGTAGGAGGAGCATTGTGAGTTCAAGGCCAGCTTGGGCTATAACGCGAGCCGGTCTGAGCCACATAGTGCGACCCTACCTCTAGGGCCAGGAGTTTGGCTCAGTGGCTTAAACGTCTGTCTGGCAGGTGTGACGTTGTGAGTTCGATCCCCGGTGCCACAAAAAAAAAAAAAAAAAAAAAAAAAAAGTTATTCTCATAGTGCGACCCTGCCTCAAAAAACTAGGGCTAGGAGTTTGGCTCAGCAGCGCCTGTTTGGCAGGCGCGAAGTTGTGAGTTCAATCCCTGGTGCCACAAAAAAAGAAAAAAAAAAAAACCACAATGATACTATAAATCTGCTTTCAAAAGACTGCATTAAAATTACACAACTTTTACTACAAAATTTTCACTATTACGCATTTTTATTTGTGGATAATTTGTTTTTAAAATCATACCTCAGTTTTACTAATGTTACTTGTTAGTTTATATTTAACAATTACATTTCTTATACAACACACTTTTAATGAAAGCTTACCAGTTTTATTTTTATGAACGTTAACATTCTGTAGTTTTTTTGAGACAGAATCACACTTGAGGAGTTTGAGGATGGCCTCAAACTCATTGCTTAAAAAGATTCTAAGGAAGGCATTGTCATAGTTAAAAGATAATACATAAAAGAAATGACAAGAAACAGTGGCATTAAAAATGTAAGAGCAAAAACCTGTACTAGGTTAGGTAACAGGATTTTGTGGCTTTATCAACAGTGCTAGGCAACCAGAAGAGTTGTTTGAACAACTAGAACATGCAGCAAATTGTAAATTTTATTAAATCTAGCTGCTCTCTCAACTAAAAAGAACTATGCTTCTTGCCTGAGGAAGGAATAAGAAAAGAAAAATACTACAAAGTATGTCACAAAACATAAAATGCATAAAAGAAAGGATCCAAGAGATCAATAGCACTTTTTAAAAATACATTTGCAAGCTGGGGTTTATTTGTAATTTTAAAAAGTTCAGTGAATTCCTCCAACTTTTTTTTTAACCCGACTACACAGAAAAACATTCCCAATGTAGAAAGCCCTATTTTAAAAATTCAGGTACTTGTTCATAATGTATCTTCCATCTGACACCACACAGTGGCATCAAAAAGTTAAATTTAAATAGCCCATCCTTTTAAAAGATCTTAAAACATGTTGTAGTACTGTAGGTAAAGTAAAAAATATGTGAGTTGTATTAAAAGGTTATATGAAAATACAATTAATACAATTATATTCTGTATAACATGACATTAGAATAAATTTCTAATTCAAAAGAACCACCAAGAAGGTATGAAAGTATTAAAGAAAAAAAAACCTTATATTCTAATATATCTCTTCTCTTTGGATTCCTAGTTTTAATGATAAAGATCCTTAAGACCAATTAAATGTGGTCACTGTACAGACTCTACCACCATGGCCTTTATTTTGCATGGCAAGATTTTTCCTAGCTTCCTAAAAAGGGTTATTAATGGCTACAGCTATTATGAACAGTTACAGATTCCACTATTTCTGTCTTAAAAATTGCAGCATAGCTGGGCATGGTGGAACATGCCTGGCTCAGGAGGCTGAGGCAGGAGGATCACTGTGACTTCGAGGCCAGACTGAACTGCACAGTGGATGGACCCTGTCTCAAAAAACACATACAAAAAAAGTTTTTAATAAATGAACTTTTAAAAAAACTGCAAAAAGTCAGGCGTGGTGGCGCATGCCTTTAATCCCAGCACTTGGGAGGCTGAGGTAGGAGGAGCGTTGTGAGTTCGAGGCCGGCTAGGGCTACAACGCGAGTGCAAGGCCAGCCTGAGCAACACAGTGTGACCCTGCCTCAAAAAACCAGGGCTGGGAGTTTGGCTCAGCAGGTTACGCGCCTGCCTGACAGGTACGAGGTTGTGAGTTCAATCCCCAGTGCTGCAAAATAAATAAATAAATAAATAAATAAAAAATAAAAAAACTGCAACATAAAAGCTGGGCACTGTGGCACATTCCTTTAATCCCAGTTCCCTAGGAAGTTGAGGCAGGGGATTCCAAGTCTGAGGTCAACCTGAGCAACTTAGCAACGGTCTGTATCAAAATAAAGAACTAAGAATATAGTTTGGCTTGCCCAGCATTCAATCCCCAGTATGATAAGGGAAAAAAAAAAATCACAATATACTTCAGTGAAATGCTTGGAAAGCTACACACCCATCAACTCTATCTTACACGCAAAATTACTTACTTTTAAAACAATAGTTATTGTTTTAAAACACACTGCTGATACTGAGTTAAATGATAATGGGTGAGACGATGAACACTAAGAATAAAGTTCATTAATCAGTATGTTAGTTCAATTTCTGAAGTGGATGTGTGGAGCAAGCTCAGCTGAGCCAGGGTGTCTGAAGGACTGGGAGAGGCAGGCTGGACAGAGGGAAATGAATAGGAAGCCCCTCTCCACCTGTGAACTAGAAACCTTGGCTTCTATCTAGTAAATGACTCATGTGTCTCATCTGCCTGCGATCTGGTTTGCACTACACGTTTCTGTTATCACAGGACATTTATTACTTGAGTTCAAATGCTTCTGATTTTTTCGGTTTTTTAATTTTACAGAAGCCCCAGAATTAAGTACTTAATCAGCTGAAACTAAATTTTCTAAATCAACAGCAATCCATTAACAGGTTAGTAGAATCACAGTTCAGGCAGCCTAGTTGTTCTTAATTTCATCCAGTGGAACCTTTAAAGAAATAAAGACATGTAGCCGGGCGTGGTGGCGCTCGCCTTTAATCCCAGCACTTGGGAGGCTGAGGTAGGAGGAGCGTTGTGAGTTCGAGGCCGCCTTGGGCTACAATGCGAGCGCAAGGCCGGCCTGAGCTACATAGTGCGACCCTGCCTCAAAAAATCAGGGCTAGGAGTTTGGCTCAGTGGCTTAAGTGCCTGCCCTGGCAGGCGCAAGGTTGTGAGTTCAATCCTCAGTGCTGAAAAAATAAAAAAGAAATAAAGACAGACAGACAGACAGAGAGGGAGGGAGAGAGAAAACAAAGTGAGCGAGCAAGCAAGCAATCAGGCAAGTGGACTGAATAGGTATCAAAAATAAAAAGGTTTTCTTCAATTGATTCATTTAAAAGCCAGTTTTCTATACAGGTATTTAATAAGTGATAGAAATCAGATACAAATACTTCAGTTTTACTCAGAGAAAATAACTTAATAAAGGCCAAGAATAGGCAAGGTCCGTACAGAAAAGACAAAGCTGAGTAAGATATATTCGCAGGACACTAAAAAACCAGTGGTAACAGATAAAACACATGCACACATTAGAGAACCCAAGGCTGCAGAATATAGGTATAAACAGATAGAAATTAAAAAAAAAAAAAAAAAAAAAAAAAAAAAAAAAAAAAAAAACCTCCCAAAAAGAGGGAAAGGGAAAGCCAGGAATGGAGATCAAAGACCTGTATCAGTATACTCCCCAATTAACCATTAAAGTCCATTAATAAATTAGGTTAAAAGAGAATAACACAATGAGCGCTAAGAGCTTCTGGTTAAGACTCAGTAGGGTGGGTTCTAATTTTAGTTCTACCTGGAACTAACTTGCAACTCTGGGACATTAAACCATCACTTTCCTAAAGGGTTTCCTTATCCAAGAACAGGAAATGGTACCTGCTCTACTTGTTTCAATCTGCTGTGAGAAAAATCAGATCACAGAATCTTCACTTCGTAATTTTAAATCTTTCCATAGATGGCCAATTACTCAACTTGTTCCCGAGTATTTCCAGTAAGGAGAATCTTAGTATTTCTCAACATCAATTACTACATTCTGGACAACTCTAATTCTCAGAAAGTTCTTGCTGTGTGAAATGTTCATCCTCTGGTACTTATAGGAAAAAAAAAAAAAAAAACCTTAACACAAATGGAAAGGCCAAACAAGGTAATAGACAACAATGTAAATAAACTAAAAGCCACATTATTCAGAGAAAAGAGAAATCACTTTTAACCAGGAAGTTTTAAGGAACCCTCCTCCAAAGAGTAGGTATCTGCCGGGCCTTGAAAGTGGGAAGAGTCCTCAGCACAGGCTTCAAGCTGAGTCCTTCTTGCAAGGAAGTCTTTTGTCTGGGAGAGACTGACAAGGGAGCACATGGCACTTCACAGAATTCCTGAAGCACTTTTTTCTCAGGCTGGGGAGGGAACACGGGGCATTAGCACCGAAGTATGACCCCAGCCCAAGTCAGGGTCTCACTAAATAGTTCAACTGCCCAAATTGGGACAGAACTTGGAATCATCTTGCCTCAAGCACCCAGTGGGATCACTGACCACGCCCGACTGAAGCACTTTTAAAAAGTATGCAGCTGGTGAATTAACTCAGTTGGCATAGGCGCCTGCCTGGTAGGCGTGAGGTTGTGAGTTCGATCCCCAGCATCAAAAAAATAAATAAATAAAAAATAAAAAAGTATAGAATATGGGCACGGAAATAGTCGCTAAAAGGCCTGGGGGTTAACTAATGCCACAACATTAAGAAACCTAAATAATCCGTCCTGCTAACAAGGTTGGACTGAAATTAGTAGGCAGGGTTAATTTGAAGGTTTCTAAGAAGGCAGAATTATATGGTCAGTAAGATTACTTACGTGAAGATAAGACAGATGTAAACTGGGGTGGAGAAGGGGGGTTAATACCAAACTGGCTCTCAGCAGGGGACTAAAGTCCAGAATTCGGGGGTCGAATTGGAATGGAGAGAATGTCAAGAGACTAAGAAAGGATCGACTCTATGAACACAGATTAAAAGTTAAACAAAATATAGGATTCTGGTTTACTTATAAATTCAGTTTTGGCATTCCAGACCGACGTAGCACTTTGTACGGTCGAAAACTGCTTCTTCCTCTGCGTTCCTAAGGGCGGCTTCCAGCAAGCCAAAGCACGTTTTAAAATAGGGAGAGTCGCGGATCATAATACGCATATATTGTATTTGGCAAAAAACAGAAGCTGTGCCAAGTTGAATCTGAGTAAGCTGTTTTTGGTTAAGCTGTTTCACCAATGAAATGGTCGATGTGATTATGCTCAGAGAATAGAGAAGAAAAAAAGAAGTCTCCTAATTATCCAGGGCTAGAAACTTTCTACTTGGGATGAGTATTTCCAGCATTTCCAGTTTGACACTGTAGATCACTAAGACTCAGATTCCCGAGTAGCATCCTGGTCCTCGAGGTCTGAAGATTCACAGCAGGCTCCCTGCTGGGCCCTCCCTTCCCCCTTCCCCCCAAGGAGCCCGGCAAGGCCAGGCCTCGCCTGGAACGGAGCCGGCCATGGTCCTCCGGCGCGCAGGGCGGCTCCCCTCCCCCAGCCGGCGCCCAGATCCCGGTACCCGGAGCGGCCGGCTCAGCAGCCGCGCGCCCCATCCCCCGCGCGTCCGGCCCGCTCACCTCCGCCCGGGCCGGCTCAGGCCCCTGCACAGCCACGGGCTGCGCCTGCAGCTGCTGGGCGGGGGCGGGGGGATCGTTGTTCCTGTGGCTAAGGTCTTCGTCGGAGCCGGCCCGGACCCCTGCCAAGGCCCAAAGCAGCGGGACCAGCAGGAGCACAAGCAGCCGGGGCGCCGAAGAGCGGCCGCTTCCCCGGGCCGCGGCCGCCATCCCGCCCGCCGAGCCGGCCACGCACGGGCGCCGCAGGAGGAAGCGCCGGCGACGGGAAGCCTGGACGCCGAGAGGCGCGTCCGTCACGCCTCGCCGGCGCCGCCGCTCAGCTAGCAGCCCGCACCATGCAGGAGGCGCGAGAGCAAGGAGGAGGCTGGGGGCAGGGCCTGTCCGCAGGCGCCGGCTCCTCAGTCTTCTCCCGCAGCGGCCACACGACTCCCCAAACGCGTCGCCGGCCCGGCCCGGCCCCAACTCCGCGGCCCCGCCCCAACTCGCGGCCCCGCCCCAACTCGCGGCCCCGCCCCAACTCCGAGGCCCCGCCCCCTGCCCCTCACGGCCTCCCACTGGCCCGGCGTCCTCCTCGGCGTCGTGACGTCCTCGGGCAGGTTGAGGTGCGGCTCGCGCGCTCCTCCCACAGAGCTGGGCGGTCTGGCAGGTACCCGGCGCGCGGCCCCCACTCCCAGCATCCCTCCCGCGCCCCCGGACCCCGTTCGTCATCACCGCCGCGCAGTCCCCGCCCTCGAGCCTCTTCCGACGGCTTCCTCCCGGGCCTGGGGCTCTGATCCCCAGGCCGCTCTTTCTCGGCTCTTTGCCGTTCCTAAATGGCAGATTAGTCCCCGCGCCGTTAGTTACGTGGCATTTGCGGGTAGGAACCGCGCACCCTACACCGTTCCGCGCTCCTGACGGATTCTCAGTGCGGCGGCGCGACAACCACCACCAGGAATGCGCTTAGCGGGTCATGCTCTTAAACTATAATGCCCTGGAATCGGATGGGAAAATAACGGGAAATTTTTCAAATCTTGTTATAAGATACTGTTTCCCTGTACCAAAAACGTCTTAATGTCCTCTAGTCCTGGAATGCCTTTCAGTTTAGGGTGGACTGGATTTATGTTGAAACTTAGCTTGACTTTTGTTTAAATGTTTGGCTTTTGAAATTCAGTGGCGGGGGTGGGGGGGTGAGGTAGGGAAGGCTAAAACTCAGGAGAAGATGGTTGCTCCGGCTGGAGACTATGTTTACACCTTATTTAAAAAAATGGACAGTGCACGGTGACGCACTTTTTTAATTCCTCGGGAGGCTGAGGCAGGAGGATCTCTATGAATTTGAGGTAAGCCTGGCCTATATAGTGAGTTCGAGGGCAGTCTAAACTAGATAGTAAGACCTTAAAGAAAGAAAGAAAAATTTAGCCACTTAGTTACCAGAAATATGACTAGGAGACCCAGCCCCTAATAAAAAAAAAAGTGCTAACTGAATATCATGCACTATTCTAAGAACCTTACAGACCTTTGTATGTATTAAGTCTGTATCCCATAAAAAGCTAAGGAGAAAAAGAAATTAATCCACTAACAGCCAGAGGTGGAGTGGGCAAACCCACTTTGAGTTCACTGAAATACCATGCTGTGTCATGATTAGTAAAGCTGTTGGGATCATTTCCTGTCTGTAATTCCCTTCCTCCATTCTCTCTGTGTGTAGTACTACTCCAACTTCCAAAACCTGTTCAGGAAGCCTCTTTCCAACACCTTCCCTCACAGAATTCATCACTTCTTCCTTCATGCTATAGTTATGTATGCTTCTGGTATTGTATAAGTAACCAGAGTGCCTCCTGCACAAGTTGAGTGCAACCATTGTGCCTCCCAGTTTATTCTTCAAGTGCCAGTGTTTGAGCCCTCACAATGTCCTAACAATACAGCAGTCAGAAGTCCGACTTTTTTGGCCACCTTCCCTTTATGTATACAGGGTTTCCCTGGCTTAAGAGGGATCTGAAAGTATTATAGACAGCTAATTTAGGTAAAAAATACTATAGGCAGTCAGACAGAGCTAGGCCCTTGAGAGAGTCAATACAACAGATGAAAACACATTACAACTGTGGCCAGAGGCACACTGGTTGGAGGCCTGGCCTCAAGATAAGGACAGAATAACCAGGCCTACATGCTTTCACAAGGGTAAGATAAGTGGTAACACCCGACCTAATAAAGAACAGATAGACATTAGTCACTCAGTGACCCATCCTTTCCTGAAAATTTCTTTGTTCTTTCTATGTACTCTTGCTACATGACCTGCTTCCCCACTGGACCAATATACCTAAGTGGGTAGACTTATAGTCTTATTGGTTGATCATAGCTCTGAGCCCATGTTTTACCCACCTCATGATTTTGCTCTATAAAATTTCCTTTGTGAGTGGGGTCCACAGCAACACACTTGCATCATGTCCTATCTCTCTCGGGAGTTATCTCTCTGTTGTAATCAGGGTTTGCAAGAATAGATTTAATAAGTACATAATTTATAGGATTATTTTATGATTTCCAGTCAAAAAGTCAAATACAGAAAAATGCAGGAGATCTGTCCACACACTAGAGACCCAAAGAATCCAGCTGAGGGCCTGGATCCCCCAGCAATGTCCCGCAAAAATACAGCTGAAAGCCGGGCGTGGTGGCGCACGCCTTTAATCCCAGCACTCGGGAGCCTGAGGTAGGTGGAGCGTTGTGAGTTCGAGGCCGGCTTGGACTACAACGCGAGCGCAAGGCTGGCCTGAACTACATAGTGCGACCCTACCTCAAAAAACCAGGGCCGGGAGTTTGGCTCAGTGGCTTAAGCGCCTGCCAGGTTGTGAGTTCAATCCCCAGTGCCGCAAAAAAAAAAAAAAAAAAAAAAAAAAAAAAAATACAGCTGAAGACCTAGAGCCCATGACAATGTCCTCCACAAATCCAGCTGGAGGTCTAGAGTCAGTGACAATGTCTCGTGCCTGCCAGTTTCACAGCTCTGTGATGGGAAGGCCTGAAGGTCAGCAGTGGACGCTAGAAAGTCTGCACCATTCGTCTGTGCCAGCAGGCTGAGGGTTCTGCACTGAAGCCAGGAAGTGACACTAGGTAAGGACAGAGCTTCCCTGAAGAGAACTGCAGTGACAGCAATGACCTGAGCTCTTCTGATGATGAGAATAGCTGAGTTCACATCAGGAAAACCAACGTAACATGCTTCTCTAGGAGAATCAACCGCACACCATCTTCCCCTCTAGTTCTGCTTTTATGCTGTTGGCAACAATCCTCGAGTGGGCCTTCCACACCTAGAACAATGTTGATTCACTTCATCTGGGTGTTACACGTCAACCATTAATTAATCTACTGCAATCTCTCCATAAAATTTCCTACTCTTAACTTCCATTGTTCCTGTAGAATTCATTCTTCGATATTGGGGAACACAAACTCAGCCTGTGGTGTGGGAGAAAACTTGAGCGGGTCCCCTTGAACGCAGAACAATTGCTGCAACTTTGATTATATCGAGACTTATTTCCTGATGTTGATATATACAGAGCTGACTATGGTATTTCCTTCTCTCTTCAATTGGCTCTAAGCATTGCAAATAAAGCTACCTGAGGTACTGCTATGTAATCGCTAAAGCCATCCAACAGTGTCCTGTTTCCTCCATAGTGATCTCTGTAAAATATATAGGCACAACAGGATGCCAGAGCCAATGAGCTCCAGGAATGTCGACTGGGTATGAGCCTCAAGGAAGAGGCTGTGAGTTCCTAGGGCATAAAGTTTGCATATCAAAAACTGAAGCAGCAGCCTCCTAAAACAATTCAGTTGATATCGTGCGTGATTGGGTTATGCAAACTGATCCTCCTGCATATCTTTATCTCTGCATTTTCTCACTACCTTGCCAGCCAACTCAAGCAACTCATGTAGTTCCTGCCATCCTCATTGTCACTCATCCTCAAACCACCCCCTTTCTTCACTAGTTAATCAATTCTGGGAGAGGTCTAAGATCAAGGCGTTCATCCGCATGTCCTCACGAGGATTGGACTCAGGACCCCTTGGCTACCCTTAACCTTGAATATGTCTTGGAATCTTTATTCTCACTGTGGGTTGCATTGGAGGTGGTAGATTGGAATTAACTTGCAGCGATTCCAATAACGTCTCAGTGGAATTATAGATATAATTTCTTGGGTTGTGAGAAAGACTAGAGAAAGGATTACAGTACTTGGATTATCGTGCTTGATATTTGGGACTACAATACTGTGGGACAGCTAACAGGTTGGGAGTTACATTTATTTCTCTTATATAATCTGAAGGTCTTATAGCAAAAGGAGTGGCTCCATCTAAAGACTGAGCCACAGCCGGGCGTGGTGGCGCACGCCTTTAATCCCAGCACTCCGGAGGCTGAGGTAGGCGGAGCGTTGTGAGTTCGAGGCCGGCTTGGGCTACAACGCGAGCGCAAGGCCGGCCAGAGCTACATAGTGTGACCCTGCCTCCAAAAACCAGGGCCGGGAGTTTGGCTCAGTGCCTTAAGCGCCTGCCCTGGCAGGCCCGAGGTTGTGAGTTCAATCCCCGGTGCCGTTAAAAAAAAAAAGACTGAGCCACAAGAGCAGCTGTGGCAAAACTGGCCACATGTCCTTGTATTCTGGGAGGTGTCTGCCTTATTTTCCAGGGTCAGCTGCCTATACTCCATAACCGTTTTACAGGAAGGGCCCTCACCAAATTCTAGCAGTGAGGACTCATGGGCTACAGCAGCAGGATGCTGAGGCATTGGCTACTGAGTCATGATTTGCTCAGGGACAAGGCAGCAAAGCTGTTTAGCAGAAGATGTAAAGAAAACAAAAGGGAAGCTTTATCCCCCATAGATAAGTGACAGTTGGGTCAGCACACTGTCAAAGTCTGGGCCAGAACAGTGTTTTTCCTGTCTGTTTCAGCTTCACCCTGATCCCAGAACCCACAGGCTCTGCAAGAGGACCCAAGATTTCAAAATGATTAGCTCTTCCTGTTTCCACACAGAGCTAGCTACCTCTTGGGTCTATTCTCAGTAGTGCTAGATCAGGATTGGATTGGATCTAGCTTTTATCACCTAAAGAACTTAGAGTCATTATCCTCTGTTCTTCCCTAGTGACTCATTTTCCAAAAAAAAAAAAAAAAAAAACCTAACTAGATATAGTTTTTCCTTTGTCTTTCCTGAAGAACAAATGAAGTTACTTAATCTATGCAAAAGGTTGTGGAGAGCTCAGTAATTTCAAAGCTATTTGCTTTTTGATGCCAGTCAACACAGAGAAAAGTGTAATCACTAGTAGTCTCTTGTGGCTATAAGCTCTGCTGCACATGCATTGTAGCTTTCTATTTATTTATGTGTTTATTTATGTACATTTATTTATCTTAGTGTTGGAGAGCAAACCCAGGACCTTATGCATATAAAGCACATGCTCTACCACTGAGCCATACCCTAAACCTATGTTAATATATTTTATTCCTACCTTGCATTAGCTAGCTTTCTGTTACTATAACAAATATGAGTTAATCAACTTCAAAAAATTTTTTTTGTCTAAATTGAGGCTCCCAGTTTTGGAGGTTTCAGTCCATGGTCAATTGGCTCTGTTGCTTTTGGAACTGTGGCAGAAAGCAGTATATAAAGATAAGCAGCATGTGGTATAGCAAAGCTGTGTACCTCATGGCTAGAAAGTAAAAAAGAAAAAGGAAGGGTTTGGAATTCCACTATTCCATTTGACTGCATGTCCCTAAAGACCAGAAGACCACCTGTTAAGCTCCAGGTATTAAAAGTTTCTATCAACTCTCAATACTGCTAAGCTGGGAACCAAGTCTTTTAACAGATAGGGTTTGGGGGGAACACTTAAGATCTAAACCATAGCATATCTCCTTACTTGACCTTAAGGCTTCTAGATGGTATGATTATGCCTTTTGTCTTTATATTCCCAGCACCTAGAAAATTATCTAACATAGTTCTGGAAATTGTTATCGCAGTAGTATTAAACCTTTATCAAGTGTTTCTTTCAACCTAGGCAGAATAGTGTATTATGGTACACAAATCATCTCACAAAGTAAATTGTATTATTCCCATTTTTACAAATGACAAATTTGAGACTTGGGTCAAGACATTTTTCCCAAATCATACAGCTAGTAAGTGGCAGAACTGTGCTTGCTTGCTTTTTGTTGAATTTAATGTTGCCCTACATAGTGAAAATCTAATTTATGAAATTCAAACACACAGAACCAGTCAATTAATTCATGAACGTTTTCCTTACCTATTAGAGAATGCCCTTTCACTACTCCAGGTTTCTAGAAGAACTATTTCCAGGCCTCTCTCACTGCTTCAACCTTTTCACCTCTGATAACACAGATTACATTTGGACAGGATAAATGGACCTGTTGGAATTACCTTTGCTGTATTCTCCCTCTTGAGTGATGCAGCCCTTAGGGAAAGATATTATCTGCTGCTCTCCCTGGAGGCCTGTCCAAAGCCCAGGGTTGTCTGTAGTTGTGTAACAATAACTCTTCAATCTGGATGTTAGTATTAACCAGACCTGCCTAGCTACCAGACCTAGAGCCATTCTGTCCATCCTGGATGCTTATCGTACTCTTTGATCTTTTCCTCAACTTTTCAGAAACAGGGAAAAGGCAACCTATTCCCAGAATTCCCCAAGAGACCATCCCCTGCATCCCCAAATTCATCGCAGGGTGAGTTAAAGTTTCATTTTATTTCATTTTGGGCTCTAAACGGTCTGTGGAGTAAAGGTTGGTTAGAGAAGACACCAAGCAGGCAGAAATGATAAAAAGAGGTGAAAGCAGAAACGAAAAACTTCACACTGAGTCAGCTGAAAATCATTCAAAATTAAAGCAAGGTGCTTCACAATGCAAATTAAGGACAAATAGCAATTTGCAACCTGTTTGATCTACCCAACTCTTTAAAGCACATCTAGTAGGTGAAGTGAAGCACAGGGCTTCCTGTAAACACACAAAGCCCCTTGAAATGATAGGGTCTGGACCATAGTGGAGAAGCTCAGCTGGTCCAGGGAAAATCCCAAAAAAGTAGCATAAATTTGAAATGTTTCCTTTATTAAAGGTAGTTCAGCACTAATTCATGGAATTTCCTAGGTTCCTACCTTGGAAAGCAGGTCAAAAATTTAAAATGCCCCATTCATCCCACTCTTTGCTTGTCATGTCTTTCTGGGTGTTTCCCAAGCATTTCAAACAAAGCATGGGCAAAAACAGTTCTCTTGGTAAAACCCTGTTCTCCCTTCAGGGTGCCCATCTCAGAGCGGGACTAAGCATCAGTCCTACTGGATTCCTGTATTTCTTCAAACTCCACATCCAATCCACCAGCAAGTTTTGTTGTTTCTACCTCTAAAATAGATCCTGAATCTACTCACTTCTGTCTCCACTAGTATCTTCACTTTGTTAAGCCAGGTGTCATTTGTGACCTGCACTGTTAAGTAGCTTACTAACCTATGTCCCCATTTCTGCTCCTGCCAATCTCTAATCTGATTAGCAGCTGGAATAAAGTTTCAAAATTAAATAATTTTATTCACCATCTTAAAATTCTCTAATGATTTCAAACTGCACTTAAAATAAAGTCCTAAGTCCTCTAAATGCTAGTTCTATGTAATTCCTGCCTCCTTGTGTGACCTCATCACTTGTCTTTCTCTGCCTCATGTGCCATGCCCAACCAAGCTTATTTCTACCTCAGGACCTCTTACTTTCTATTTTTAGAATGTGATTTTATTTTGATCCTCTAGAAACTTAAAGGAAGAAAATAAACCTGAGAAGACTCCAGCCTAGTCTGAATTGAGCAGTTATTATCTTGTTCTTGTCAGTCAATTGCTATGATGGGGACATGACCCATTGACCTAGCAGATAGCTGGAATTTTCAAGGGAATGGCCAGAAATCTGAAATTTTATGTAAAATTCTCTAATACTTAAAAGTTGGCAATTGTATCAAACCAGAATTATATCTACTAATATAACATGAAATCCCAAACAGTATTAGCATACATTCAAAATGTTTTCTTCATTCAAGGTGGTTTAGAAGTAATCCAGCAGCTCCACAGATCAGGGATCCAGGTTCCTTCCAGTTTTGTGCTCTGTTATTCTTAACCTGTGGCACTTCTCTTCATGACCCAGTAAGGCTGTAAGAGCTCTAGCATCTAAATCCCTGGCATCAGCATACGGAGCTGGCTATAAAATGGAGACATCTGCTGTTTTAAGGGAAGTATCACAGAGCACTTCTGCTTACATCTTATTGGCTAGATTTTAGCCTTCAATCAACTGCAAAGCAAGTTGGGAAATGTAGTTTTTATGTTAGGGGCTTTTAGTAGAGAGAATAAAGGGAAAAAGACTATTGAGGGCAGCCACTATAGTCTAAATTATGGTAGCTATATCAGTAGTCAGGGTCATCTGGAAAAACCAAACCAATAGGAGAAACACAACAAATCTGTACTTCGTAGGGCAGGCCAGCAGGTGAAAATTCAAGCAAGATTTTTATATTATTGGGTAGGCAGAATTCTTTTCTAGACAACTTCAGATTTTGCTCTCAAGATATTATACCTGTTTAATGAACCCCACCCACACTACTGAGGATAACATCCTTTATTTAAGGTCAACAGATCGTAGATGTTAACCACATCTATAAAATATATTCACAGACATTTAGGTTAGTGAGCCTAATAGCTTAGCCAAATTGACCTATAAAATTTACCAGTAATTTAAACATTTTTTAAAAAACTGCAGCAAAACAATACCTGTTTATGAGCTGGACTTGACTTGCAACACCCAATATTTTCTCTAAATGGTAGAGCAAGTAGCTTTGCCCTCTAAAACCTCAACACACTCTAACCTTATACTCACTGTATAACTGGAGTCACATACACCATAACAAGAACTCTGCCATTAAAGTACGAAGTTATGCCCTTTCTAGGAGACCATGCATAAATAGCCTGGGTTTGTTCTTTTTAACCATTGTGTTCCAGTGAGATCCGGTTTGATAAACAGAACACTTTTCTCTCTGACCCTTTTCTAACTCAGTACATTATTTCCACTGTAAAACCTAAACATTTGTTGCTGGGTAGTGATTTAGAGAGTCTCTGGAGGAAGGGGAGAGGGGGGAGATAATAAATTGGAGCCCACAGAGTCCATGGCTTTTTCAGTCTGTAATTACCAGCCAGTCCATTGCCTGTCCCTTTCCTGACCGAGGAAGGTGACCCTTTTACTCTCCTCACAAAGTTCTGTTTAACTTGTGTTTCTGTTTCAACATTGACCTTGAAACAGCGTAGAAAAAGGAAGTGTGCTGCAAAATTGGTTTGTCATTGATTTGCAAGAAGGCTTTATATATTATGCATGTTTTTTGAGTTTCTTGTATTATGATTATTTTTCCTCATTTTTAAAATGTCCTTCCTTGTAATGCTGTACATGCTTGCAGCTTTGCTGAGTACTCTATATTCGGACAATGTAGACATTAGACATATGACTAAAAAAAGAATGGGCCCTCAAAAAGAATTGATGCATAAATTGTATCTCATAAGAATCCATAATTTCATTAGAAATTGAGAAGACAGACCTAATATTGTTTTGAGCAAATACGCATCTTTGTGATATTTCTCAATTCCAGCAATAAATTAGTTTTATGCAACAATCGCCATATGGAAATAATGTGTTGTAATTCAGTCAATCTATGTTAGCCTTTCATAGGAAGCCAGTCTGGTTTAAATTCTTTTCCCTGATGTCTCATTTTCAAAAGTAAGTCATTATTGTGATTTTGTTTCTACTGCAAAGCTCACTGAGAGCCGTTATTTCTGAAGAAATCAAAAATAGAAATTAGGCCGAGATCATTGTGGCCATTTAGCTAATCTTTGGGGGAAAAAATAGCTCTGTAGCTTGCTGTAACTGAATTTTCCCTTCTTTTGAATGGATTTTGTCCCTGTCAAACTTATGCTTTTGATAGTAAAAAACCATAGTTTAAATGAGGATGCTACTCATTGAAGGCATTGTTCCAAATTGCTCTTTTGTCATATCAGTTTTAAACCAAATGGAAACAGATTTTTCCTTATGCTAAATTCTATAGTGCAGCCCATAGTAGTCTTAGTAATTTTCTTTGTTGCTGGGGCAAAATACACCGACAGTTTAAAGAAGGAGAGGCTTATTTTGGCTGATGGTTATTAGAGGGTTCAGTCCATGGTCAGTTGGGTCCAAGGCAGGAAGGGTATGGGAGAAGGGTCTGGCAGGGGAAGGCTGCTCAAGTCATGGTGGCTGCAAAGCAGAGAGAAAAGGGAGGAGTTGGGGAGGCAGTTATGCCCGTCCACCTCTGTGGCCTGCTTCTTCTGGCCAGGCCCCACTTCCTAACAATACATTCAGCTATGGACTCATCACTGGATTAAGCCACTGAATATAGTGCCTCTATGGTCCATCCAAGGCAAGACTTATTTAAAGAAACCAAAACCAAAATCAAAACCAAGAAACCCCTCTTTTGTAATGTGATAATCTGTAAATGTCTTTCTTTTCTTTTCTTTTCTTTTTCTTTTTCTTTTTCTTTTTCTTTTTCTTTTCTTTTCTTTCTTTTTTGCAGTGTGGGGGGTCAAACATAGGCAGGGCCTTGTGTGTTCTTGACAAATGCTGAGCTATATCTCCATCCATGTGTGTGTGTGTATGTGTGTGCTTATTTTTAAATATATGCTGTCCAGGATGCCCTCACACTCAAACTCCTGAGCTCAGGTGATTTTTCTGCCTCAGCCTCCTATAGGTACATTCCACCACACTACATTCTAAATGTAATTTCTATTTCTAATCCTTTTTTTTTTCAGATAAGGCCTTGCTGTGTAGTTAAGACTGGCCTTGAACTCATGAACTAGGCTGGCCTGAAACTTGTGGCAATTTTCCTGCCTCAACATCCCAAGTGGTAGGATTATAGGAGTATGCCACCATATCTGGCTAGTATTTCTAATCTTATGGTTCTTTGCTTTACAATGTTGCAGCAGTTTTTAAAACTTCAGAATCTAAACACTTGAAGAATTCTAATAATTCCTGGATACACTTTATGTAATGTTGTACATGCTTTTAAAAAAATAATTCATGAGACCCAAGCCTCTCCCCCTGAGTCAGCGCTATTTGCAGACTGGAGGTAGAGAGAACAAGGCTACACCAGGAAGCAAACCCAGTCTGGGAACCAGTGCCATGCATGGGCTGTCGTCAGACTGGGAACAGCCAGACCCCAGCCCCTTCCAGCATGCAGGCTGACAAACAAGAAATACCAATCCCATCCCCCCCACTGCCCTGTAAGCATCCAGCTTACCCAGAGAAATACAGGCTGTGAGGATAGCTATCAAGGTGAAATGCAATTGGATGCCTGTGGTGCTTTGGTGTTTCACTAACATTGCAGGTCTAGGGCCAGTGGTCTGATCATAGGTTCAGAGTATAGTGGTATGCAGTGTGGCATCTAGGGGGGAATCTCCTTCTGAGAGTTGCAGCCATTGTTAATTCCCTATTGCCTTGTTTTGAAGTCCTATATTGTTTCCATTGTTTTGTTGGGTTGGGTTTTATTCTCTTTTGTTTGATTATGTTAAATCTGATGGCAGGAGCAGTTATTTCAAAGATAGTAAGATATACTATGGTAGCAATTTTGGATTTACTATTGGCTTGTTTTGAAGTCCTTTATTGCATTCATTTTTTTTATTGTTTCTATTCCATTCTGCTCTGTTTGATTTTTACTATGTCCAAAGTTATCTGCAGCTAGTTTGAAGATATCTAAAGGCATTATGGTACCTATTGTTAATTTTGTAATGTTTTGAAATCCTGTATCTCTTACACTGGTTTGTTTTGATTGGTTTTATTCTGTTTTATCCTCTTTAAAATAAAATTAAAAAAATTCATTGACAAAATTTACACATGAACACCAACAGTCTGCGGCAGGGACCAGCTCAAGGGAGCTACAGGCAAGCTGACCTCCCAGTCCAAGTTATTGTACTGTTCCTGTGAGAACCTCTTCTTATCTCTGGAGCCAGGGCCACTACTGCAGTGAGTACTACTGCTGCTGCTACCACCAGTACCACTGCAGTGCTGGCCTAGATCCTGGCCTCCTGTGCCTGGTGGCCTTGAGGCATATGTGTGCATGTGGGGGATGCACTCTCTGAACCCTGTGCATTTATGCAGGCATTATGCCCTGGTAAATTTGTACCATTCACAAGTATGCTCCCTTGTTCAATTGAACTTCATATACCAAAAAGAAGTTTAAAGATACAATTATTAAGAATTTCAAGATAGTGACAGGAAAGGATTAACTGAAGCATGGCCCCTCCCGTGAGGGGCATCTTGTACAGTACATGGGCTCATGCCCTTGAAGCTGACCCTGCATACAGTCAGTCTTTTAAGTGTCAGAATTGGGGTATGTATAGGAATGTGAGTGGGGATGACAGGCACTGACAGATTTCCTCCATGATCTTAACTTAAAGCAGTAGGTTGTTGATAAATCTGCATCATCTCCCTATAAAAATGTGTGTTCTCTGAAAGCGAGAATCTTGTCTTACATAACCATATATTCCTCTCAAGGCCTATCTCTGTGTGTTACACGTTGTAGATGTTATTTAAATATGATTCAATGAGCTGGGCGTGGTGGCACACTCCTTTAATCCCAGCACTCGGGAGGCTGAGGTAGGCAAAGCACTGTGAGTTCGAGGCCCGGCTTGGGCTACAGTGCGAGCATAAGATCATCCTGAGCTACATAGTGCGACCCTGCCTCAAAAAACTAGGGCCAGGAATTTGGCTCAGTGGCTTAAGCACCTGTCTGTCAGGCGCAAGGTTGTGAGTTCGATCCCTGGTGCCGCAAAAAAAAAAAAAAAAGGAGGAGCATTGTGAGTTCTAGACCGGCTTGGGCTACAATATGAGCGCAAGGCTAGCCTGAGCTACATAGTGTAACCCTGCCTCAAAAAACTAGGGCTGGGAGTTTGGCTTAATGGCTTAAGCAGGTGTGAGGCTGTGAGTTCGATCCCCAGTGCCACACACGCAAAAAATAAATAAATAAATATGGTTCAATGATAAATTATTCTTCTGTTTTCACAGCAGTAACATGTAGAGTTGGAAATGATCATTTCTTTTATTTAAGACATTAAACTAATCGACATTGATACAAGAACAACCTTGAGATGCTTGCCTGATCCAGGAGGAGGGTTATCATTAGTGTTTCCTGTAAGTACTCCACAGCAGTGCTCTTATGTAAACTTCCTGAATTTGTTAGGAGAAACTGACTGACTTTGCTTGCTCTTACATGCCTCTGGATGAGTTGCTCTTTGTTTCTCAGTAGGATCTAGTTCTTTTCGAGATCTAAAATGAAAATGGCAATATTATTTACCAAGAGTTTCCAAAGGTAATTTCATATTATCTGAGATCAAATTATGAAAGACTGGTGACTAGGAAATCCTAATCAGAATATACCATGTGTAGTTGGGAGATGCTGTGGGCAGACAGCAAGGCTTATAATTTTGCCTATAACTTTTTAAGAAACATTGTTCCTGGAGTAGAAGAATCAGAGTAAGTAGGAGTAGTAATGACCTTGGAAGCCTTTCTTGTTTCATTTACCGTAAAAGAGCTTGAATTTTATGGTTAAGAAGACATATCCTGTCAAGCCATGAAAATGCAAGATAGGCCTAGGTACTGCACAATAGGCAGGTCAGGTACTGTAGCACATTCCTATAAATTCCAATACTCTGAGAGACTAAGGCAGGAGGATAGCAAGTTTCAGCCGAGCTGGGGGCAATTTAGAAACTTAGAGAAACCCTCTCTCAAAATAAAAATAAAATAAAAAGGACTAGGGATGTACTAGCTCAGGGTGTAAGCCTTGAGTTCAATCTCTAGTACCACAAAAATAGACATGCCCTTCATGAATCTCAGCCAACCAGTTTTAAGGTCTCTCCATATCCTCAAATACTTTTTAACATTGATGATAAATCTATACTGCATGAATAAGCAAAATTGATTAGCACACACAGCATAGTCAGATGTTACTTATTCATTCTGACACACCCTCATAGTATCAGGTTTAATTACCCCATGCCAGTAAAGGCATTCCAGGGAATGCAAATATAATGATAGTGTTTAAACCAGATGTCTCCCTTAAATAGAACAAGAAAATATAAGAACTTGACAATCTTAAATTGTTTTGAGAGTTATGCTGAAGGTAACTCCTGAGGGCAGGTCACTAGGCCTGCCCCTGCCCCACCCTCGTGAGATGAGAGACATCTAAGACCCTGCTACTGTCCCTGTTGCGACCACCCAAATGAAGCTGGGGACCTCAGTTGACATTGCATGTGTTGATGGGGGCAGTGCCACAAAGACTGTCTCTGTTCTGCAAGGACCAGGAGCTCCCCATGTTCCCGGACCTTCTGGAGGGCAGGTTTTCTAGGAGTTCCTCCCCAAGGACCCCACCCTCCAGGTTTGAGGCGAGGCCTTCCTGGCCAGGTGATGGTCCACTTCTGGCATGCCACCGGAAGCTCAGCAAGCACAGCCACAGCCTCCTGTTCTCTGCATGGGACTTGCAAATGGCGTGGATGGCTTTGAAGAACCAAGAGGTGAGGTTTCACATGGGTTCTGGGGTAAGATTGGTGTCCTGGGGTAGGGGGAATACTACACCAGAGGGACAAATCTCCCACTGTGCTATGCTGTGAGGGTGGTGCATGGCCTACATGCAGACCCACTGGACCCAGAACCTGGTCCCCAGCTCCACCTCCAACCCCAGCTCAGGCCCAGGTGCCACCCACCCACCTGCTGCTTTCTGACAGGCTCTACTGCTTGTCCCCACTCCTGTCACCTACCTGTGGTATCAGGCTGCCAGCCAAACTCAGCTCCACCCTCTTCCCTCTAAAGTGCAATGTGTGCTTGGCTTCTTTAGGAAATGTGAATCCACACGTCACTAACTGCTTAAAAGTAAATAAAAGTTCTTCTGAAGACATCAAACATTTACACTGGATGCCTCAAGGTCTTTACCCACTGAGACTCGAGAGAGAGTTCCAGAGAACTCTGACCACTGATGTTTGCTAAGGTCTTCCCACCTAATGTCCCCTGCCTTCTTTCAAGTCCTGTTAAAAACAAAGCCTGCTTTTCTTTACTCCCTACAGACAGCCTTTTTGTTTTCTGTCTGCCTGCACATAGGCACAATAAATTCCACGCCATATTGCCTTCACAAAATCCAGTGGTCTGGGCTGATTTCTGCCTCCTGCCGTTCCTTACATTTCTGAGAAGGGAAACCTGTTAAAGCACATTATATAACTGTGGCTAGAGAAAATGGTCTTGTTCAACATGCTCTGGAATTTTAGGACAGAAAGAATTGTGCAGTAAAGTTAGAGGATATAAGATCACCAAAGTTATTACTGATTTTATAAATCACAAGCTTGGGGCTGGGTATTTAGCTCAGCGGCATAAGCGATTGCCTGGCAAGTGCGAGGTTGTGAGTTTGATCCCCGGTACCAAAAAAACCTAAAAAGTGGTTTATAAATCACAGGCTTAAATAGATTTAGGTAATTTATAGTACAGTAAATTTTAGAAAAATCAGAGGTGTTTTTATTTATTTATTTACTCTCCTTCCCAATCTAGAAGTGTTTTTTTTTTTTTTTTTTTTTTTTTTATCTGAAAGCTTTTAAGCTGGCTTCATGGAAAGAACCTAACAAAAATGTCATCTGACTTTGTTCTCAGAATTGTAGACTACAGAGAAGAATCTATTCCTCCTCTCTGACTATTCTTTGCAATTGCTTTAATTCCTAGTTGCACAATTATCCTGAAATCTAAAGTTCGTTTTCATGTCTTGAAAAACAAAATCATGAAAAGAAATCCTATAGGCAATTTCAGATGGGAAAGGAGGAAATCATAATTTGGCTATAACAATTAGGTGAGAGGAAGAGATGGAACAATGACTAATCCTGATAAACTGAAACCATCCTTTATAATCCTTTACTGTGGACCACATTTTGCACTAATTATATACTTGTATTTGATTAGGACAGACAAAGGAGGGACAACATTATAGATGAGCAAGTTAAATTCCTTCCCATTTACTAGATTACAGAGTTCCTGTAACACAGACTTCATTTTTTTAAACCTCAAAAAGTTTATACAATCTACATGTCAAAAAAATAGTTAATAGCAGCTCAGAGGCTAATAGGTCTACAGGTCAGGTAGCAAATCTCAAAGTGCTGATTTTTTGTTGTGTAATTTTATGGGAGGAACAAATATTAATGATACATTCTTTGAGTTAAAGACTAATCACTGCTCTCTACCCCCACTTTTTTTGAGTGCCTATTAATTACAAAATGTTAGGCCTCAAGCATATATTTTGATCATGTTGATCTCATTACCCTAGCTCTTCTTCCCCTCACCCTTATTCCCTTCCTTTTGTCTAATAATAGTCTTCTTTCTATTTTCATGTCATACCAAACTGATTTTAATATTAATATTTGGAAGAGTAAATACATGAAGGCTGCATTTTTCTTATAAAACCTGGTAAAGGATATGGATAGTTTATGGACTCCTAAACATTTCTTTTGACTGATTTCATTCTATTTCCAACTTCTCAGAATGGTTACCAGGCTTTTGGTAGTCTGAATATACAAATGGATAATTGCTTTGCATTAATATGAACTGCATGCACTTTTTTCTTTTTGGATTTTTGAGGCAGGGTCTCACTGTATAGTTCAGGCAGGCCTCAAATTTATGGCAAGTCTCCTGCGTCAGCTTCCTGAGTGCTGGGATTACAGGCATGCACCACCATACTTGGCTACATGTACTCTTTTTAAGGTAAATATAATGCAGTTCTGCCAACAGGGTTTCAAAAAGTAAAGCTCAAGGCTGGCCTTGAACTTGATTCTTCTGCATTGGCCTCCCAAATAACTGGGTTTACAGGCATGCTCCACTGTATCTGAAATGTTGCAATTTTAAATAGGGGACCACCATACTGAGAAGGTGGCAGTCATAGATGATCCTGTTTCCTGGCCTTGTGTAATTCTCTTCCTTTGAGTATGGGTTTTGTTTTGGTTTTGAGGCAGGGTTTTGCTATGTAGTCCAAGCTGGCTTTGAGCTGACCATGTAGTCCAGGCTGGCCTTGAATTTGTGATGATTCTTCTGCCTCCCCAGTGCTCATATTAAGCTACCATACCTAGCTTAAGTGTGGGTTTGACTAACAAAAATAGCTTATGGTCAAAGTGAGAGGACTTGATTTCCAAGTTTAGGTTGCAAAGAGATTGTGTCTCCCTTCTTCGCTTGTTGGACATCCTTGGTTGTTCTCTCTGATGGAAGCTGGTACCATGTGGTGAAAGACTTCGTAGAAAGGTCCATGTGGCAGGGAACTGGGGAGGCACTGAACCAATGAGGAATTAAGGGCCTCAACTGCACATTAAGAACTGGGGTCCGCTATCAGCTAGGTGGGTGAGTCTGAAGGCAGGGGCCTCCCTGAGTAGGTCTCAAGCTGAGCTTACAGATGAGCTCACAGTGCTGCTGACACCTTGATTACTGGATGTCTTGATGCAGTGGCCCCAGCTAAACTGCTGCTGTGCTTACAGAGAGCAAGGTACACTTAATCAGGGATGCAGCTCTGGCCACGGAGTAGGTGGCAAGAGACTTGACTACCAAGGAATAATTACGATTTTCTTGGAACTTATGCCAGTAAAGGTGGGAAGAGAGGACTTAGGAGTGGTAAGGGACAATGAAAATGTGATGAGATCAATAGACTGGATGTCCCAGAGAGGTTGAGAAATTGTTAGAGCTGTAGTACAAGAACAATGAGCTGGACACACAGTATTGGTAGTCAGAAAGAGAGCAAAATATTACCTTTGGGCTGCTAATTCAGCCATTTTATTGTCTGAGCACTACTTACCTGCTAACCACTCAGCTCCCCTTTCTCTGTGCATAGTCTTACTTCTTCCTCCTCCTCTTTGCTTGTAGATTTTCTCATTGACATGATTGCAGGAAATCAGATCTTATAGGTTCATTCTTATTGAAGAAATCCAGTATTATACTTTCTCAATTATGTGCACAGACTAGCTCTTTATAATACAGTATTCATGTGTATTATTAAATTTTGCTTCCCTTCAAACCAATACATGGCTTTTTAGGAGAGATTTGTAATGTAAGTGAAGAACAAATTATGTATCATGTGCATTATTTATGGACTAATGTGGTCTCCACTCTTTTTGCCCATATTTCAGAAAAATCATAGTTCAGGCTAAAATAAGAAAGTTATAAAAAACAGCTGAAGATTTTTTTCCTGATAAATACTGCAAAAGAAATGGGAATAACTGCTTAGCTATGTTAAAGGAGTAAAAGAAAAATCCTAACTTGTTCTTTTACTACTTTAAAGTCTTTAATATATCAGTTCATATTGAGATACAAGAGTCATCAGTGGTTCTTGAGTCTCCAGGGGCCTTCAGTTCCATAAATGTTTAGTTTCTTTAAACTGAGTGCCCATTAAGTGGCATACAAAAATATCTGCAAAGCTTTTTTTGGGATAGGAATTCTAGCAATAAACACTCACTGAATTTAATACAGAACACAGCCTTATGGAAACAAAATGATCCATGGTCACTGTAAGCCAGTATTAAGTGTGCAGGATGAGTTATAATTTGGGAACTGAATGGAAACAGAGTCTACTTTCAACATTTGTAATACTCAGTGGTTATCCCAGAAAATACTGTTCTGAGATAGTTTCAGGTCATTTCCCTTAAACAGATGGTGGCTGAGAGTGAAAGCTTAAGGCTATTCCACTATGCCAATAGGAAACTCAAGAATTTCTATCTCTAAGCTATTTCTGGGTCATCTTTGCGAAGAATTTGCAAATCTCTACGGTGCTTGCTTTCCCTTTAGGCACAGGAAATGTTTTCATGAGTACAGCACAATTCTCAATTGTGCCTCATCAATTCAACTTTCAGCCAAGACTGTGCAGTTTCATTCTGAACTCCTCTGAAGACTTCACTATTTTATTTTCACCTGTAAATGCACTGTTTGGGGAAAAGACAGGGATGAATGTGCAAGGGACAGTAAGGAAACTGGAACAAGAAATGAGAAACTGGAAAGCTTTCTCATAGCTCCATAGGGTCCTTCATGAGGGGGGCTATTACCTTTCCACTGCTGTGACAAAATATGCGACACACACAATTTAAAGGAGGAAATGTTTATTTTGGCTAATGGTTTCAGTCCATGGTCAGCTGGCTTTAAGGCAGAAACATGGCAAAATGGCATGGAAGAGGAAAGCTGTTCATTTCATGGCCATGAAGAAACAGAGAGAGGGTGAAAGAGCTCGTGCGAGGGGAATAAGTCTAGGACAATATCCTTCCAGGTCACTCCCCCAGTGACCCTTGTCCTCCAACCAGGCCCCACCACCTCACAGCACCTTCAGCTATGAATGGATGAATCCACTTGTGAGATTAGTAGCCCCATGATCTAATCACTTTCTCAAAGCCCCACCTCTAAACACATAAACCTTTTGGGGGACATTTTTTCAATCTAAACCACAACAGGGACATTCATTCTTTTACTTCAAAATATAAGATCTAGACCATTAGCCAAGTACTTAGTCTAATTAAGATTTAAAGTTACATGCTAAAGCAAAATACAGTTTCCTTCTAAACAATTTACTTAAAATCATGCATACCATGTGTGTAAAAATGAACATCAAATTGCAAAATGCTTTACACCTTCAACGTAGAAATAATTTTGTTCCTGAGTCCTGGTCCTGAGGATGACAAATTCTAAATAAAGTGAGTATTTTTTTATTTGAACAGATCGAGCAATGGATTACTCTTAATTAAGTTGTATTTGACTAATGGGAGAAAATGCTACATTAGAATTAATGTAAGAACATCAGGAGATACGTAAGTGTTTAAAGTTAGATTCAAAGGGCGAAGGGTGTAACTCAGTGGCACAGCACTAAACTAGCACGTACAAGGCCCTGGATTCCATCCCTAGCACTGAAAAATAATTACACACACACACACACACACACATCTCCATTCACCAGCCTCACTTCGTAACTCCAGTGACGGAGGTGGGAGAACACATTCTTCATGAGGATTGCATTTGACATGTCTAGTTAATAATGAGGTTCTTTTCCTATACCAAGATATAGGTTTGAAGCTTTACTACTTAGTGACTATAATATATCTGCATAAAAGGAGTAAGTTAATACATCAGCCAGTAGGGTAGAAAATCATACACTATATGCATGTGCAGACTGTTGCTCAGGCTATAGTTTTTTCAAGTTTTAGTTTGTCTTTAATATTTTACATTTCCTTCCCTTTGACATACTCATGGGTATGTTCCTAAGTAAGCTATTTTAAGTGTAAACTTTACTCTTCGATATCCTCACTTTCATTCTGCTGGGTGAAATGCACTCAGTAAGACATTACTCCAATTTGAATAATTACTGATGAATGAGGCTTCACTACTGGTCCACGGCATTAAAAAAGGATTTTTATACATAAGTATAAAAATATTTTATGTTCTGAAGCTTTCACTTTTGAAGTACTCTCTTGAAAGGAATGTCAACAGAAAATTAAAGAGGTTTCAAAATTTCCCATTAGACTATGACTTGTGGGGAAGATGAGTGGAAATGGCTTTTAACTGCTACATTACTGCAAATATTTGTGGTAATATAGGAAAGTATACACTAACTTCAAAAAACCCTGTTTTCCCTGATATCACTGATGTAAAATTACATATTAATATTATTTTCTTTCTCTTTCTTTTTCTTTTGTTAGTTCTTTTTCTTTCTGCTTTTTGTTTTGTTTTTTGTCCTTTTGAGGCAGGGTTTTGCTATACAGTTCAAGCTGGCTTTGAACTCACTTTGTAGCCAGGCTGACCTCAAACTTGTAGCACTTTTCCCCTCAGCCTCCCGAGTGCTGGGATTACAGAGATGCACCACCATGCCCGACTTAATGTTATTTTCAAAGGTCAATTTGATTTTATGGAAATGTAACAAATATTTATTGAGCACCTCCTAGATCCCTCATTATATAGTTCAGGTTACTATTCCCTAAAAGCAATCCCAGATGATCTTGTCTCTTCCATGGTATATGGCACAAAGGCTGTTTGTACTCTTGGTTAATGTTCTTGTGAGGCAGCCTGGAGAAGTCTTATCTACTTTTGGTCACTTGGTTGGCTTTATAAGGCATTGCAGAAAGCAGACAATAAACAACAGGTCTGCCAGAAGCATTTCTTCTTTGAAGACATTCTGAAGAGTCATCTTCTTCAGGGACCTTGATCTGCTTATGTGATGAAATTCTTTTTTCATGTAAAAGTGGAACACAGAATTTCAACCAGTCCTGCAGAAATTGCACTTTGGTCTCTGACTTCACACTGTCGTCTAGCTGGCATTCTTTATGACTGAGGTTATCTTAAAACAAAAAAGGGAGGAAAGCTTTTCTATGCTTTGGGTAGGAAACGAATTTGCTTTGGTAGAACTTGTGGCTGAGGAAAGCAGAAAGAGCCTGGCTGAAGAAGACGTATGTCACCACCAGCCACCAAGTTAAGTTGTGGAAACCAAAGGTGACCGCCATAGAAATGTAGATCATCAGCTCTGCTAAGTAATTAGGGGAAGAAACGTGTTCAAACCAGTCTCCAAAAGGGATCCTGTGGTTGCAGTGAATGACCATTCCTGAAATGGTAAAAGATGACTTCATGAGTATTTGAAGTCTTAATAAGAAAGTTTTACCATTTTACTCCCTAAATCATTTTGCTTATTTAGAGAAGAGTTTCACACAGCTGCATGCAAACCACCATCCTGTCACACTTCCACTGATAATCTAGTAGGTATCAGAAAGTCACGTGCCAAGGTTACATTGTCCTTGTTCAGGAGTGCAAAGGTCAGCTAGTTCCTCCAGCAACCTTCCACTCCAGTCACTAGTAAGAGCTCACACTCTGGGGTTAGGCAACGTGAGTTCAAATGCTGGCTCTCCCACTTACTAGCTGTGTAGCTTCAGGTAAGTGCTTCATTTTCCTCATTAAAATGAATATCAGACTACTCATCTCATGTGGGAAGTGTGAAGCAGTAGCATTTACAACAGGGATTCACACACAATAATCACTGAATGAATATTAAATCATACTTTTATGTTTTTAGTATTTCAAATAACTGAATGGAAACTACCTGTGACAAGTCAGTATGAGTAACTAGAATGCCATTGTTTTGCTTGGCTGGGATGACACTAACTGTGAAATAATATGAGCTCTTACAGGTGGATCAATACATCTTTATAGTGCAGTCCCCAAATGTGGGCACAGCACAGACTCACAGCAATTAGGGCTGGATAGAGCCAGAGAGCTCTTCAGAGGATGGCTCTTATTTTACAGATGGGAAGATCTGGCTGCAGAGAGGTGTCTTGTCAAAAATGATTAGTTGACACAGATTAATCAACTAAGGCAGGAAGGAAAGAATACAAGAACACAGAGAATTAACCTCTGAGGCTTACCATCCACATGCAGAGGCTGTCAAAGTTATCTCACCTGCTTTATTTCTCCTGAGGTTGCCGAGAATGACATGGCACTTATACTGGTGGACTGATGACCAGATAAACATCATCATCCCAAGGATGTGGAACCACCGTGCTTGCATCAATGGATTTTTCCCTTTTACATACACTGTGGAAATAAGAATTATCTTTTTAGCAAGTTCTGCAAAATTTCAGAGGCTTGGGGAATTAAAAAAAAATCATATTATCCTGCTGTAATTCTATTATGGCTTGTGTCTACATGCACCCCCACCCCCAGCTTCATGCAGTTGTCATAAGTGGGGTTTTTCCAGAGGTGGCTGAATCTAGTGTCTGACTGGTTCACAGTGCAATGGCAGGATTAGTGTGTTAAAATTAAGTGTGGGCAATTACTAAATGAATCCACTGATTGGCTTTGCACCACCCTAATCCTGGTAGCCTGGATACAATACAAGGGACAGAAAGAGGCTTGTCTTGTCCTTTGCTTGCTTTGCTACTTTCTGCCCACCATGAACTGTTTCTCCTCTGTGATGTCTGTGTGCCATCCTACTGCCTTGGAGCCAGCTGACTATGGACTGAAACTTCTACAAACTGTGAGCCAAATAAACCTTTCCTCCTTTAACTCTGAATGTCAGGTATTTTGTCTGAGCAATAAGAAAAGTAACTAGGACAAATTTCCTCTAGACTAGGGAGTTATTTTCCTCAGACATGCACAGCTTCAGTGAATGCCAGCAGAGAAGTCCATATTGGCATCCTCCTGTTCTTCCTTTAGCCACTTTAGGTGCCATCTCCTTCAAATGTTCAGCTCCATTTTGGGTGATCTCCTCTTGGGTGTGATGAGACTGCCTTGAGTTTCCATTGCTAAACCCCATTTTAAGTCTCCTTCCATTTTACTGTTAGAACACTTCGTAAACAAACCTCTCTTTGGTCTACCATCCTGAGCCCAGGTATTAAGATCCTGGACGCACAATGCAGAGCTGTCTGGCACTGGCCAGTGAAGAAAGTCCCACAGGTAAAGGCAGAGATACGGGCTTTTCACAAAGTAGAGCAGATGAACAATGGTTTCTTTTTCTGGATCAGAGAGAATCAAGTCTGGCAGAGCATTTCCCTTATTACCTTTTTCCTCCTCCCCTCGCTAGCAGGAAGGACGGAAAAGGCAGCCCACAGGAGGACATGAAGAGCACACCACTGGAATAAGAAAGCAACCGAAGGCCTCCCTATGACCAGCAGGATGCAGCTGGCCTCGTCCATCTTGACTGAAGAGATAATGTTGTCCATTGATAATAGAAAAGAGCCTGGGGCTCTGGAGCCAAAAAGGAACCCCTGAAAGGTAAATTCAAGCAGGAGAACCAAGGATCATGCTATTTCCTAGGGGCCCCGGCATGTGGTCAGTGATAGCTAATTACTAGTGAGAACCCACCAAAGTCCACTGTGTTGATTTCTGCCAAAAACCTTTGCTATAGAATCTGCTATTACCTTTTTAGTGTTCGCTAAAAGATTGTATTTTTCTAAGTCAAAAATAAACAGAATATGAAAAATACAGTTTTAAATCTGATACACTTCAAGAGCAAATCACTAAAGGACTGAAAGTTCAACAGAACATCTAGAAGTTCACATCACTACCAAGTCCCCTACTCCATATGGAAAGGCATCATCTATCAGGGAACAAGAATTTATAAGACTAAGGCCAGAATTATAATGCAGGGAAGGGAAGGTGCATAATGACACATTTATTTACTCATTACTGAGTGTCTACCAAGCCTGGCCCTGTTGTACACACAAAGAATAAAACAGCAAGTCTGGCAAGAACCTAGATCTTAAGAAGCTTTTATTCTGGTTTCCAGACCTTCTTTCCACTTTCATATGGACCACGGGGAGTGAGTCTATGCCCCAATTTATGGATGGAGACTTGAAGCTCAGAGAGATTCAGTAAGGCAGACCTAGGCCCGGTGGAGCCCCAAGCCCTTGTTATTTCTATTAGATCCTGCAGCTGGCAAATCCCCCAATGTGTTCTCTCTCAATGAATTACAGAAACATGCTCTCCCCTGATCATTCCAAGTGACCGACCCCAGATGACCTCTTGAAGGTAAAACAGAAAACAGATTCAGGAAGGAATGTTTAGAAAGTAATTTTTGTGGGTGCCTCGGCTGTCCTTCCTTGACTATTTATAAGAGAGGGAAGGCAAAAAGTAGGAGCCAGGAAACTCCTAAAAGAATATGCAGTGCCAACAGAAGCTGACAGACTGAAAGCTAGTAGGTTACCAAAGAGCTCTAGAAAGTTCCTTGGGTGAAAACCCAGGAATGACATCTCATAGCTTGGTATTGGTGGAATGCATGGATTCCACAGCTGAAAAACCAGGGAGGAAAAACTGATGTGAGTAAGTGCAGAGGAATCAGATGGAGAGACGCTGGATGAGTGACTGTGGCCAACAAGTAATTCATGAATTGAGCAAGACCATCAAAAATCCTCCTGTAAAATCTTTCCTCTAGGGACTGAGGATGTAGCTCAGTGCCAGTCTGCCTAGCATGTATGAGGCCTTGGATTTGAGTTCCAGCAGCAGCATCAAAAAAAAAACAAAAAACAAAAAAAAAACCAAAACCCAAACCCAAAAACTTTTCTCTAACCAAAGAGGCTGTGTTATAGCAATAGAGAAAGTACCCTAAGGGGCACTAATTTCTGATGCCAAAATCAGACTTGAGTGGGAGGGAGGGAGGCTCACACAATGAGTGTTAGAAATATCTAGATCTTGGTCTCAATTTAAAAGGACTGATGGGGCATCATTAGGAATCATGAAGCCCAGGACTCAGAGAAAATGGTCAGGAAAGATCTTCAGTGTCTGGGCTACAGAAGGCTAAGGTTGAGTTAACCTCAGCACTAAAAACTCAATCACCCAAAATGACTTGAATTCTTCACAATACATATACATTATTTTTATAAAGATGATATTCACTTAGGTAGACCCCCTTCCTCTAAATTAAACAATAAACCACTTCTTTATCTTCTCATATAAAGAGGTCTGGCTTCCCTCTTCCTGGCTGGAGAGTTTTGAAATGTTAAGGAGTCTTCACTGCCTGTGGCCAGCTGCTACCCTCTCCCTTGCATGAGGCAAAGCTCTGGTATAAGGGGAGCAATCACAAAAGCAATTACTCTCCCTTCCAATCACAACTCCTGAGCAGGAGCACCTCTCCTCTCATCTCAGGATTTAACTCTGTACAACTTCCTCCTCCCTCCCCCACGCAACCCAGGAAGGTTCAGGCTTCCCCAAGGCCACTTCCTTCGCTGCGCTTTTCTCCTGCACTTGGCCACTCCCCTGCTTCCTCTTCACCACTTGGGCACACTCCTTCGCAGACTAACCCCAAGTGGCTTCACTAGCTTTAGTACCTTCAGGGAACCCCACACCCCATCTCATCATCCTTAAGCAGCGCATCATGAACATCCTGTCCTTTACCGTCTTTACGGAAGGCATGACTGCTTAGGTTGCTCCTTAGCATTTGCAGTTAATACATATATACCTTGGACATGTTGACTTTTCTTTATTTATTCATTTATTTTTGGTACCAGGGATCGAACTCATGACTTCACGCTTGCCAGGCAGATGTTGACTTTTTAATATTGATTATTGGAGTCTAAGAAGCTACTTCAGGACTCCTGAGGGCTGCACAGAGCCATCACCTCAACAGCGCCTCATACAGCCTGTGCCTGCGGAGCTGGAGCTGAGGCAGAGGCTACTTACCATTCCTGCCATCCAGGGGTGCTTGGCTCAGCACAGTTAGGCCAACGAGGATGTAGTAGACAAGGCCAAAACAATACTGCACGATGTGGATCACAGCATCGGAGAAGATGCTGACGTAGAAGCACTCGAAGAGTCTCCGCCAGCTGTGAAGCCACAGGAAGAGGAGTACCAAGAAGGCAGACAGCGCTAGCTCACAACCTGCAAGTCAGAAAGCCACATGTTCAGCTCTCTTCTGGGGTAAAGCAAGGTTTTGCTTTTTTTTTTCCTTGTCCTTTTGAAATAGGGTCACACTATGCAGTTTAGGCTGGCCTTGAGCTCACTTTATAGCCCAGGCTGGTCTGGTACTTGCATCAGTCCTCCTGCCTCAGCCTCCTGGAGTACTGGGATTACAGGTATGTGCCACCATGCCCGGCTTTGTTTTTCCTTACTGTTAAACAATGTACTAAATATAATTAGAGTTATGAGAGGGTTTTAGAAATCTTCCAGTCTAACACCTTTCTCTTTTAAGCCATGAAGACCTGGGTCAATTGAAGCCACAGAGTTTGGCTCAAGAGGATGCAGTGAATTAATGACAGAGCAAGGCAAATACCCATCTCTTCACTCTGTGGCACCACGTGACAGCCTTCCAGGCTATGTCACCGAGAAGAGATCTGTGCTCAGAACCCAGTCTGTGAGTGCCTGGCTCCTGGTACAGCCAGCTGCAAATAGGAACAGTTCCCAGCTGGTCTCAGAACAATCCTATCTGGTGGAATCCCAGGCACCCACAGAGGTAGAGTGAGGAATAAGAAGTTATGAATGTCTTTCATACTGAAACAAAAAAGAGAAGGGCTTAGGGTATAGCTCAGTGGTACAGCACTTGACTAGCATGCATGAGGCCCTGGTTCAAGTCCAAGGAATATCAAAAGAACAAGAACAATAAAACCCTTCAGGGTGGCAAAACCTTTCAGGGCCCTGAAATCTACCCTCCTGCCTGTCTCTCAACCCTTAGTCCCCACAGAAGTCTGAAGAATAACTTATTTTTAAAATGACATGAAAACTTAGTTTTTCTTTTTAAAATGAATAACACACATGTCACAAGGCTAAAGCAATGCATCCCACCCATATAACAAGCACCCTGATCAAGAAAGAACAGGGATGGGGCCCCTAATGGTCCCACCGAGGCAGTGCACACTGCTTCCGCCACCACGGGGCTACCCGCCCCTGTCCTGACATCTGTCAACAGATTAACTTTGCTCTTTTTATATTTTAAATAAATTATATCTACTTGTTAACTCTTTAGGAACAGATGGAAAAAACCCTCCAAACACTAAAACCTGGGCCCTCCCCCAGCAAATGGATGAAGTGTTGATGCTTTAAGTGAGTGAGAGGGGACTTGCTGTGGTACCTCTGTCCATGCATGGGGCTGTTCATTCTCCCCACTCTTTCTTTCTCTGTGTCTCTGTCTGTCTCTCTCTCTGTGCAGATTCATGGGCTTCTTGGCAGATTTGTACATGCACATAACATACTTTAATCATTCCCCCCACCACATCCCCCTGGTTTCATATGTGAGTTTTTCTTTTGAGTCTTTTTTTTTTTTTTTTTTTTTTTTTTGCAACAAGTTCTTTGTTGTACAGAAAAGGATTGTTCCTAGGGAGTTGGTGGTTTGGCTACTGGAACAAAGGATAGAGACAAGGACAGAGAACAGTTTGTTTCTAATTGTGCCCCTTATCCTCTCCCTGACTTTAACTAAAGCCACAGCATGGCTTTTACCTTTAATTTCTACTTACTTATTTATTTGAGATGAGGTCTTGCTTTGATGTTAAAGCTGGCCCTGAGTTCTAAACTTGAGTGACTCTCTTGCTTCAGCCTCCTGAGTGGCTGGGGCCACAGGTGTGCTGGTTTCTTATTTAAAAACTGTCCTGCATATCCCTAATCTGCTGCTGAACGTCGCACATTTAAAGACCATGTGGTAAAAATCAGACTCAGATAATAGTATATAACCAAAACAACATAGCATAACAAATCTTTCCACATGTTTACCAAAAGCTATTTAAAATAAAATTTCTTGAGTTTTGAGACATGATTTTGGCAGAACTGTATAAATAATAATGTTGCAAGTCAAATCTGAGGAAGCCTAAAAACTTCCTCCATGTGTGTACAGACTTCTCCATAAATTTATCAGCAGTACTATACTAAAAATAACAGAGCAGCCAGTCCTGGTCACTGCTCTGTCCTTGGGGGAAGTTGGGACTAGAGCGACAACTCTGGGCTCGGCCACAATCTTGGTGTGGACTCAGGGACATCCCTGTGGCCATCTAGTGATGTACGATGCAAGGACTGGGAGCACAGCTCCCAGCAGACAGGAGCCAAGAACAAGCAGCAGTGCTGTTAGGGGCCAGGGGAGTCTCACCTTGGGACTGCGCTGCCCCGAGAGTTCTCAGCAGATGGAGAAGCCAGTTTGGAAAAGGCACTCCCAGGAACACTGACTGAGTGAGGCACCAAAGCAGGAAGCCATTCCACAGCACAGAGATGACATAGAAGTGAGAAAAATACCTGCAAGAGGAAAAGGAGTTAGACTATCACTAAGGCAGAATGGTGTTAAGCTCTTACACAGGAAGATGATTTCTAGTTCCTCGACTCCCAGTCCCCAACCCATAGTAAAGTTTAGCTTTTAAAAAGAATTTGAATCCTTCAGGTGTTCAGATGTTTAAAATTTCCTTGCTAATGACAGCACCAGTTAGCTTGCAGAAAAAAGAGGCCTGTCTGAGAGTGCCAAAAACACAAGTGATCTTATTAATTTAGCCTGAGGGTCAGGTGGTAAGCTCTCTTATCTCTGGTTAACTGGGCTCAAGTTCCAAAAAAAGGAGGCCATAGGGTCTTGCAAAGAGAATCTAGATTGTGCTAACATAAGCTAAATCTGTGAAAACTTCTGAGTCTTGAGCCAATGCCGCAGTAATAACCACACAACTATTGCATAACATTTGCACACTCACAGACACAGGCTAGAAGAAACCTTAAAGGTTTTATGCTTCAGTGTTTTTCTGAATTATGCTGACCTAAATATAATGACAAACATTTCAATAACCTAACCATAGGTAGGAACTCCTTATATTTCCCAGATAAGTATAGAGCCTATTTTATTTTTATTTATTTATTTTTTGTCAATACTGGGGATCAAACTCACAACTTTGCACCTGCCAAGCAGGAGCTTAAGCCACTGAGCCAAACCCCCAGCCCTAGTTTTTTGAGGCAGGGTCGCACTATGTAGCTCAGGCCGACCTTGCTCATGTTGTAGCCCAAGCTGGCCTCGAACTCACAACGCTCCTCCTACCTCAGCCTCCCGAGTGCTGGGATTAAAGGTGTGTGCCACCACGCCTGGCTTAGAGTCTATTTTACAAGGAACACATTTACAAACCAAATATAAATATAACCTCAAAACCAGTAAAATGAAATTAGCCTAGTTAATATGAAAGAAGCTGACTTGTTAAAATGAAGTCACCTAATAGCACACAAGAACCTCGCCTGTTCCTCTGAGGTCCACTTACCTACACCTTTCCTACTACTGGTTGAATATTCTGTACCCTAAATGCTTGGGATCAAGTGCTTCAGATTGTGCTTTTTTTTTTCAGAATTTGGAATATTTGCATATAAATAGGTATCTTAGGAATAGGACCCCAGTCTTTATGTGTCACAAGCACTTTTATGTACATATGCTGAAGATAATTTTATACAGTATTTTTTTAGCACACTTGCATTTTGATTGTGATTTATCACATGAAGCCCAGTGTGGAATTTTTTTTTTTTTTTCTACTTGGGGTATTATGTCAGTATGCAAAAAGTTTTGGATCCTGGAGCATTTTGGGTTTTTGGGTTAGCTTGCATTTTTCCTCTACGTGAATTAATTCAAAACCTTTTGGACTTTACTGAGTCCTGAATCACCCAGCCTTCCCTAGTCTTTCACGCATCAATATTAAACCCCTCCTTCTTTTCTCTTTAGTCTGCGAACAATACAACCTGGAGCCAAAAGAGGATTAACTATTGACTCAGGGACTCCTCCAGCTAGGCCAGTATTGGCTTGTAAGAGAACTCACAGCCCGCCAGACTGCACCCATAAACCCAGTCTGACAAACCTGACCTAATCTGAGCATTCCATGGCAACCCACTTCATTCTCCCCACTCCTTTCAGCAAATTCTGGCGTTGGATCTGCCCTCTCTGGTCACATGGGACAGGATAAAGCTTAATCCCACACAGAGGTCTGAAACCAGGTAGAGAGGGTCATGCTCTCGTGTGGGCCTGAGAGCCTGCTTCTCTCCAAAGTTCACACGGCAGGTCCATCGGCACCCTGGAGGCTGGTCTTGTCACTTTCCAGGTCTTCCTTGAGACAGCCATCCTAGAACTGAGCCAGATGTGGCCAGCGGAAGGTCGAGGAGGAAAAGGGAGGGTGAGCTTCTAGGGAGCAACCTCCAGCCTGGCTGCTTTGCTGCCTTCCCTTTCCCTCCATGAAGCACTTACGAAGCACTTGGGAGGTGCTGGGAGCTGGGCTGGGAGCTGACCAGATCCCCGCCTTGATGGAATTTACTTTCCTTGGTGACTCAGGAGGCCCACAAAGGAGCCTGCCACACCTAGCGTAAGGTGGGGTGGAAGCACAGGGAGGTGCAGAGGCTGTTCTGGATGGCAGTTAGGGGACACCTGCCAGAGGGGTGATCCTTGTGGATTTCTGGGGGAAGAGCTTTCTGGTCAGAGATGATTGCAGAGGCACCAAAGCAGGCGCACAATGGTGGTGATCAAGAGGAGTGAAGGGCCCCGGGGGAGGGAGGCAGGAGGCAGAGCTGCGGGGCCTTGCGGGACGATGGCTTTTAGTGAGCAGCTACTTCAGCAGGGCACTGGGGCAACAATGGATGTTTCACACGTCCGCCTGGCTGAAGGAGCGTTCTGGAGATGGATGATGACAATGTGAATGAACTTGAAGCCCCTGAACTGTACTCTCAAAAAGGGTTAATAGGGTTTTACATCTTGTATGTTTTCACACAGTAAAAATAAAGCATTTTGAAAAGAACATGTGTATTAATTTGATTCAGTTCAAATAAAAATCCTCTGTTGACTAGGTAGAGAAGAGTCTAGGGTGGCATGAGGGATGTGGAATGGATCCTGTAGGTAACATTATTACTGAATTTCATCTTCACAATGATCCCATGTTTCTGTTATCTTCACGTGGCAGATGAGAAAACTAAGGCTCAGAGAGATTACACTGCTTACTAAAGGTCACACAGTAAATGGGAACATTTGGCTGCGCGGATACTTCCAGTGACGTGAGATCAAATTACATCTCTGTACTCTTATTCACGCAGCCTTGGCTTACCTGGACCTGCTTTTGACTCCACCTAGAACCCAGTTAGATCAAGCCTGAAATGTTCTGTGTAAGTTGTTAGGCCACATCCTGCTATCCTGTACCAGTGACATGGTGTTTTTGATTCAAAGTCAAGTAGTTGTTTTTATATTCCTGTATTTCCTTTCCTAATTTCTCCCACACTATAGGAAACACTGCTTTCTCTTCAGAGCAACTCATATTTCTTGTTTGTTTTTAAATGTTTTTAAAGACCTAGTTCAAGCCTCAAAATGCAGATCTAAAAGCGTCACTGCCTCCTGTTTCACACGTTCCTTCTTTTTCCTCCTTTGGGATTATGCTTCTTGGTAGCTGTGTGTGTTACTGGGTAGTGAACTGGGTCTTTACACTGAACTATACTCCCCCACCTTATTTTATTTTTTAATTTTGAGACAGAATCTTACTAAGCCATTAAGTTGCCCTGGCTGGGCATAAGCTTGAGATTCTCCCGCCTCAGCCTCTTAAGAGTGCTTGGATCACAGTCATGCACCATAGCGTAGCTATGGAGCACTGCACTTCACGCACTTGGGAGCAGGGGGAAGGTGATTCTTAGTGAACATCTTCTGACTAACAACTGTTTGTGTGATTGCAAGCTCTGACTGCCCTAGAGCTGGGGATACAGCAGCCTGCTGTCAGCCATGGCGTGTGCGTGCACAAGCACGCACACCCCTCCACACACACAGATTTTATAGCATAGCAGCCAGCAGTAACTCAGAAAACTAAAAAAGGAAAGAGACAGGAGGAATTCGGGGGATGGCGGAATTATAATTTCAAACAAGTTATATGTAAGGCGGGCCTCAGTGAGGAGGGAAATCGCAGTGGAATCACAGGAAGTGAGGGCACACACCGTGTGTCAGGGAGGAGAGGGAGTTTGTCAGGTAGAGTGGGGACAGGCAGTGAAGGCCCAGGGTGGGGGGACACAGAGGACTAGCAGAGAGGCCCCTACACTGCAACAGAAACAGGAGGGCAAACTGGGGAGACAGTCAGTGAGGCAGAGATGACGCACAGGGTCTTGGCCATTTACTGCGAACGCATGGGAACTGCTCTCTGGTTTTCAGCCTAGGGACACAGTCTGATTTCATGTATATTTGCTGCATTTCAGAACTCACCCCAGGCGGAGTAAGAGGAGTTACAGGATTAATGAATGATGCTGACTGAGTTCAGCTAGGTGACTGGCCCTGTGCTGAGTGCATTCACATCACTGCCATCTTGGAGATTAGTGGGGACTATCATGCTACTACTTTAGTCCACAGCTGCAGTGCCATCTCTTGCCTGGACCACTAAAGTGCCATCTCTTTAAAACATAAATCACAGGATGCGACATTCCACCTTCCCCCAGAAACCCCAGTAATAGTCCATGCACGCAGACCCCCCTCCCAGCTCCATCCCAGCTTGCAGGGCCCTGCCAGCAGCTCTGCCCACCCCTCCCACCCTTGCCAGGCTGGCGCTCCTGCCATCCTGCTCACCATCAAACCCTGCTGGCTCTCTTCACAGCATGGATCACCATCTGAAATTATCCTGCTGGTTTTACAAGACATGTTTGCATATTTTCTGTCTTGCTTTAAGTCCTGAGCTCATGGCAGATCTCTATAAACGTTGGTTGAAAAAGTGAATCAAAGAGATTGGAAGTAGATCATTGAAAGTTTCTCTCGGTAAGGAGGCAAATTAATCAACAAACGTTGAACCTAAAACCTCAAATCTCTTTTCTGTGGTTCATTTAAAACATGCCAATGGGGAGAGGGTCAGTGCCAGGCACCGACCTTGGGATCCATTCAGTAACAAGCAAGACAAATGTAAGTGTCTGCAAAGTGACACTTCCAGACAGTCCAGAGCAGGGCTTCTTACCATTTTTCTGCCACAGGCCCCTTTACCAGTTGGGCAAATGCTATAGACCCCTCTCAAAATGCCATTATAAGCATAAAATACATAGGAGTTACGAAGGAAACCAATTACACTGACATATAATACAACTACTAAAAATCAAATTTGAGATATAGTATTACGTACATTTCTTACATATCAAATAACAAGACTTACACTATGACAAACCTGCAAGTACTCCTAATTCTGCTCTCGTTTGTTGATTACATTCCTGATTAAGGAAATGCTACACTTCAGTGGAGGTTAATGAAAATAATTATGTGGTTCATTTCCGATTCCAGTTTGCTCTGCAGGGATGCCTGCAGCTGATGAGCACACCCTGGACAGCAGGGGGAAGGAGACCCAGACAGCTCTCTTGGTCTCCAGAGCCCGAGTCAGCGGCAGTGCTTTGATAGCACTTGGAACCATTTTGAGAGGCCAAAAACAGAAATGCTTCCATATCCAGTACTTTACAAAAGTCTAGAGGACCGTGGCTCTTGTCCCAGCTCACCTATTTGTTCACTTTCTGGGAAATCAAAACTCTAGGAAGCAAACGAAAACAAGGAAACCAACTGTCACCTTATTTAAAGGAAAAAAAAGAAAAAAAACAGACAGGGTTATGGAAACAAGACATTCCAGGAACTGTTTTAAGGTTTTATTCTTGCCTGTTTAGGAAAACAATTACAAATAAAATTACCTAAGTACCACCTTTTGCACAGAAATGTGATTTATAGCTGCCTATTTGTAAGTGTTGAAATTAGTAGATTGTTTTCATCTTTAAGAGTGGTATTAAAGGCTGGAGATGTAGCTCAGTGGTAGAGGACTTGCCTAGTAACATATGTGAGGCCCATCCTCAACACTGCAAAAAAAAAAAAAAAAAAAAAAAAAAAAAAAAAAAAAAAAAAAAAAAAAAAAAAAAAAAAAAAAAAAAAAAAAAAAAAAAAAAAAAAAAAAAAAAAAAAAAAAAAAAGAAGAAACCTTAAAAAACAAAACAAAACAAAAAACAAAAACAGAAACAACCAAGTGGTATTAAAATTTGCACAAGGAAAAATATTTAAATATAAGCATGTAGGTTAAGATTATCAAATAGTTTCAAATATGGACTAATCAAGCTATTACTAATGCCACCATCTGCGGATAAATCTGTTCTCATTTGCTTTCTCACACATGACTCAGCTTTGCATAAGAGGTTAAGAGTTTGGGATCTTAATCTAAAAATGGGCATCTGAGATGAATACACACTTCTCAGCTGAAGAAATACGAACAGCAAATAAATATATGAAAAAACACTCAACATCATTGGTCATTCAAGAGACACAAATTAAAGCAACACTGAGATTCCACCTTACCCCAGAAAGAATGGCTGTTATCAAGAAATCAACCAATAACAACTGCTGGAGGGACTGTGGCGACAAAGGAACCCATCTCCACTGTTGGCGGAGTGTAGACTGGTGCAACCACTCTGGAAATCAGTGTGGTGATACCTCAAAAAACTAGGATTGGAGGTTCCATTTGACCCAACTAATCCCCTTCTGGGTATTTTCCCAGAAGAGTTAAAAGAATCCTATCACAGTAATATATGTGCACCCATGTTTACAGCAGCACAATTTGTAATAGCTAGATCTTGGAAACAACCTAAATGCCCATCAATCGAAGAATGGATAAAAATTGTGGTATTTTTATACAATGGAGTACTGCTCAGCCATAAAGAAGGATAAACTTGAGCTGTTTATAGGTAAATGAATGCAACTAGAGACCATGCTCATAAGTGAAATATATCAGACTCTCGTGTAAACATTGTATTGTCTCCTAAGTGTGAGAAGTTGAAATATGTGTGTGTATATATATATACATACACACACACACACATACACACACACACACAAGATAGTTAAGATAGTTATACTATTAATTTCTCTTAGTTCATGGAAAAGAAAGGTTTGTGCTAATACTGTTTGGACAATTAAATGCAAATATCTTGTACCCTGAGTAACAAATTTAAACATAACAATATGCAATGTACTAGCCATTGTTACCCTCTAATTATTGTGTTTTGAAATGTTTTATCTTTTTATCTTTAAAAAAAATTGGGGATCCTGATTTTGGAAGGCAGGGTTCAAGTACCACTCACACTACCAGCCCTGTACCATGGGGCAAGGGCCTGTCCTGCGCCTGAGTCTGCGTGCCTGTGAATGGGAATGACAATGACATTCTCCACACAGGTGAACCACGAGGACTTCGTGAGCGCAGGTGATGCTGCACGTGACAGTCACTGTCTGAGTGTTGGCACTTGGTGGTGGCAACTGTGGCTAACAAACTACTCAGAGCTCTTCTGCGTGTTCCTGGGCCAGTAGAACATTGGTTTTATTTTCTGACTATAAGAATGATAAGCACATTGTCAATGGAGACTCTGAAAATACAGAGAAGAGCAGAGGAGGCTCCACCCGATTCTATCCCCCATTCAGTGTAAACTGATACAAACTCTAAAAGGACAGTAATATATTTTGTTTTCTGGAGACGTTTCCACTTTTGATGCAAGGTTTCTTTCTTTTTTTTTTTTTTTTGGTTCCAATAAAAATGTGTTTCATTCTTGGCCTTAATTTGTGGTATGTTCTCCAGTACTTCAGAAATATTTAAATTTAGGGAAAATGAACAATAACCACCCCACAGCACTTGAATGCCATAGGAAGCTCTCCTCTAGAATTCCAGAAGAGGAAAAAGGTGTGCATTATTTCACAATATATTTGAAATTACAAGAAGTCCAAAGAGTATCAATTATTATAGGAATCAGTAAGGGAAGGCTCCCAGGCACTCCCTTGGCTGGCACACAATGGAGAGACAGAGAAATGGGGGACTGATTTTAAGCATGCTCTTGAATCCAGGGATGCTAGTTCCTTTTCCTCAATTTAGGAAACATGTTTCTATAAAGCAGAAAACGACATCCTGCAGTCAAGCCTTACTAAAATGACAGGGATTTTTATTTAAAAAGAACCTTTAAGGAATAGGTTTGGCCAGTGTCTTACATACTTATTTTTCCTCCCAGGGCCTCATTCTTTACTGCTCCTCAGAATGACAGTCTTCCCTCCTCAGTGTTAACACCTGACAGATCTTTCTCCCACAGCAAGATGGCACATGCTTGTAATTCCCATACTCAGGAGGCTGAGGCAGGAGAGTGCCCTGAGTTCAAGGCTAGCCTGAACAAAAAAATCCAGAGAGACCTGTCAAAACAAAAACAAAAACAAAACAAAACAAAACAAAAAAAACCCAAAAAACACAGTAGGGTTCTTATCCAGGTTCCAGGAGAGCCTTTACACTTGGTCCCTTTGCTGTCCCTGAACTCGGGACAGGTTTGCAGATGTTTAAAATTCCATGGTTTTTCCATTGCTGGGAACTCAACCCATGGCCTTGAGCGCATTTAGAGGTAGCTCACTCTACTAGCAGGCTAAATCTTTAAAGGTGTTTTTAATAACTCAGATGTTTAATCTATCAGAAACTGTTTCAGATCCCTTTCAATTGATTTCTAAATGCCAATTTAGGGTACCTCTCAAAGACAGAAACACAGCGCTGTATTTTTACTATGAAAAATAGTGCTGGCTGACTCTTCCCATCTCCGTCCTGAATTCAAAGCAGAAAAAAAGAAAAAACTGGAAGAGTTGTCACAATTGCTGAATGAATGAATTCTTTTGGACCAGACAATTTAATCTCTCATGAAATCTGGTGAAAGCCAAACGGATCGCGGTCTGCCTCAAACGTGCCACCCCGGGCCGCGGTGCGGGTCCGGAGCGCCCACGTGGCCCACGCGGGTGGCATTCGTGTGACGCCCTCGTCCCTGCTTTGTCCTGCCTGCCAGGGGTCGGGGAGGTAAACGCGGGAACCGGGTGCCCGGCGCGGACCTAACTAATTCCGGGCACCTCAGGTTAGACTGCGAGCCCCTACTTAAGGGCGCAGGGGAGGGGAGTTCGGGACAAAGAGGGCCGGTCTGTCGCCCAGGGACCAGGCCTAAATTCGAATGTGTTACTTCCGCGAAAGAGAGCGGATCCGAGCGGCCGCCAGGTCTGGGACTCGCGCGTCAGGCTGGCGGCCGGCGCCCCGGGTCCGCGGACGCCTCTGCTGCCCCCTGCCGGCCGCGCGGAGCAGGGCCCCCGCGGTTACCTTTTGGGGACATCAAAGGCGCGATAGGCGGCCGGGCGTGCCGGGCCCGCCAGCTTGGTCTTCCCGTAGCGGATGAGGTCCTGGAAGAGGGCGCACTCCGGGAACAGGCGGGGCGGCGCGAGCTGCAGCAGCAGGGTCAGCAGGAAGGCGGCGGCCAGCCCCAGCCACACCACGCGCAGCGGACTCAGCGGCCACACCGCGGCCCCCTCCCCGCGAGCCATGGTTGCAGCAGAGCCGGGCCAGCGCCGCCCGCCAGGCCCACCAGACCCGCCACCCGCTCTGCGGAGCGGAGACACACTGGCCCCGCCCAGGGCCCGCCTCCAAGCGCGCGCGCTTCCGGGCTCCTGGGCCTGGGTCACGCGGGCTGCTGCGGGTCTCTGGCTGTGGCTAAGCGGATCAGCAGGAGCCAGCCGGACCGCGTGTGTGCAGTTCCTCGTCGGGGGATCGTTTCCAGGGGAAAAGCGGAAGCGCGTCCTCTTTGATGTAGTGAGCTACGTTGAGATGCACTTGCAGGTTAGAGTATCATAGAGCCTCTGGCAGGATAGTCATGGAGACGGGATGCATGAACCACTCACTGTAAGAACGGAAAAGTAAAACTACGTGGCATTGCAAACAGCTGTTAGTATGAACGTGTATATGTATAGATAAAGGAGGCCAGATACAAAAATGGTTAGGTGTATTAGCATGTTGGGAACGCGTATGAGGTGAACGTGTAAAGTGGAAAATCATCAGAGTAATCGCACATGATTAAAAAAAGTCGGAAAAACCAGGCGTGGTGAACACACTTGTAACGCCAGCACTTGGGAAGCTGAGGCAGGAGGATGGAGAAGTGAAGGCTGACTTGGGGCACGTAATGAGGCCCTGTCTCAAAACACCAAAAATGGATTAATAACAAAAAAGCCCCAAAATCCCCAAAATAAAAACAAAAACGTGGGGAGTTAAGGACTGTACTTAAGCAGTAGTCCTCTTCCCACTAGAGATCCAGTCCCTGAAGCAAAGTTGGCTCGGTCAGCTATGTCTTTGGATGCCTGCTCCCATGTACTGGCAATGCTTTTTCTTGACTCACCAGTTTTAGACAGTATTGATTTTCCGTAGCTCTAAATGAAAATGTAGCTCTTTTAGATACTTTAAAAAGTCTTTAAAATGTTTATTCCCAAAAATATTAGTGTATACCTACTGGATGGCAGGCACCGTTGTGGACCTTAAGGGTAGAGAGGATTACAACATAAATGGCGTTGGCTGTCTACGCGTGCAGTCTTGAGATAAGGAGAGAGGATAGGGGACGGGACGCCAACTTCTCACCCTTACCCCGGTGAGATATCCTGTGTGTAGGTTGAATATGCATCGGGGAGCTATGTAGGCCAGATAAGTGGGACTGGAAAGATCTTTCGAATGTTTTCTTCTTCTCTTGTTTTTGTTTTTGGCACTGGGGATTAAACCCAGGACCTCACACAGGCTGGACAAGTGCTCTATCACTATACCACCCCCCCCCCAGACTCCTTTAAAAGTTGAGTGTGCAGGATTTTAGAGCTTTGCTTTTTTGTTCGAGGATTCCTAAGTCTTCACAGCTAGGTGGTAAGAGGTGGTCTAATGGGCATGCAGTCTACGGCAGTGATGGTGAACCTTTTGGGTACCGAACTGCAACCCCAAACCCATTTATTCATCCCAAAGTGCTAACACTGCAATTAAACCTGAATACAGAAGTTTTAGTTTACAAAAAACAACTCAGACGTTAGCATCTTTTGTCTTAAAAGAAGGATACAGTAACACTTGCCATAGGTTCGCCACCACTGATCTAAGGCAATGAGGCCTTCCTGTGTGATTTATGATCTCCTAGAGGAGTCACCCTTTGTTGTTTCTTTACTGTTCTTGGGTGAACCCCATACAAAGGCGACTGATTTTTCTATGGCACCTTTCCAGTGCATTGTAAGGGCCAAGTGTCCTGGGCAGAAGTTTCTCTTATAGTTGTCTAACCTGGAGAAAGATTCAAAACAAAATGGTGTGTGTGTGTGTGTGTGTGTGTGTGTGTGTGTGTTGGAAACAGGAAAGGTTGAGGCTGGAGGTAAAGTTATCCCTTATGTTTTGGCTTGGACTTTAATCAGAATGCACAGTTTATATCCAGAGAGGCTCCATAGGGTATTGAGGCACCAACAGGACAGGAGCTGAACAGGAAGCTGTGACTCCAGTCCTACTGAGAGCATTTATAAATGTTTAAATCCTTACAGGAGTGAGTTATTTCCAATGTTGAAAACCAGGCTAAAGTCTTTAGAATGATCAATGCCGGTAAGTATCAGCCAACACTTTGGTCTTCAATTAATTAGTACCAGTAAGTGGCAGTGACATTCAGACCCAAAACTTTGAACTCCACATTGATTCCTGTCTTTCTCTCATGGGCTCTGCACAATGTCAGCAAACCATGGTGGTTCTACCTTCCAAATATAAATCCATATTGAATCACCCTTAGAGTCATACTAAAGGCCCCAAACCATATCAGTGCATAAGAAAAAAAAAAAAAGTAAAAAGTGTGAAGGTTACAAAGTAAGAAGCAAAACTATCACTATTTGAAGATAATACTAAACTCTAATAATAGAAACTTCAATAGCGTCTCCAGATAAGCTGTTGGGACTAATAGAGGAGTTTGGTGAGGTTGCTGGAGACAAAAAACAATGTATAAATATTTATTATACATATGTTCTTATATCACTGGGAAGACAAGACCTTTACTTCCTTGGTCCTCAGTTCTCTGTGCCCTTAATAAAGGAATTCACAGGTGGCTATTCTGAAATAAGGGTGGAATTTGTTGTAAAGTACATAAAGAGTTACACCTTCAAGTGAGAAGGCAGAGGGTACCACAAAGTCACAAAGTCACCTGTGCCAAGTGTGAGGAACAAAAAAGTTACTCTTGGAGCTTGGGGAACTATGGTTGTTTTATTTATGCAATGTCCATGCTTATTGGTGTTTCTCTTAGGAGTTACTTTGGAATGTCAGTATCTCAAAAATGTCTTCCTTATTCCTTTGAGGTGGTCAGTATTCACTCAGGGGCCTTTATCATATAAGAATCTAGGTCAGGTCTCAGTCCCAGGAGGGAGGGTCTTTAAAGAATGCTCCCCCTTATGATATCATTGGGTGTAGGCCATGATACCCAAGAATATTGCAGGCCTTGGTTTGGAAATAGATTGTCACGTGGCTGGGTGTAGGAAGGAACAATGTGTTCAGTGTGTAACCTTCACACTGAACTCTGTGGGATTGCTTTTGTCTGAGACCTAACAAATGATTGAAATACATTCAAGTTTTGACTACTTCTTACTGAGAGGGATTTAGGGTCTCCACTCTTCCTGACTTTCAGGCTCAAGGGTTCTGATATACCTGGTTGAACTAGAAGGGTCTAGGACCATCTGAAGATGGATTGACCATAAAAAAGGTTAGGAAACAGTTTATTATACAGTATATGGTCCAAATATAAGATTGTAAGAACAAAGACTGTAATGGTTATGAATCATTTTCACCAAGTTGATTCAGGGAGCCAACCCATATCTTTTCCCGAAAGCTTGGATTGGGATCTGACATGGCCCAGACTTCTTGTTTTAAGTGCTGCAAGGCAGATTGCCACATCCTGTGCAGCTCTCAAAGTTCCCAGGGGGAAAGATGGTGAGAGAATGAAGAAATAAAGAAAAGAGACAATACAGAAAGCTGAGGTCAGATCCAGCTCCCTCCCTGGATGGGAGGAAAGGAACTGCTCTACACCACAATGCGTTTATACAGTTAGCAAGCTGATGTCAGGTGAAACTCCTTTGCCTAACAAGTAGTTTGCCTCTCACCACCCGCATCTCGGGGCTGGAACACCTGTTCATCTGGGGTGCTCCGTGTCCTCAGGGTGTTCCTAGGGCACTTCATGCTCTCAGCTCTGCAAAGGTGAACAGATCACTAGCTCAGCTGCTCCTGACAGCAAGTCAGGGGCAAAACGCCCATCAGAAGCAATTAAACAGAGGCCTGAGCGCCTCCACCCAGGACACAAGTAAGACAGCCTTCCGGGGGCCTGTGTGACCGGTGTGGACCCCAGGAGGAGAAAGAAATGGGATTCTTGGGAGCCCGCACAACCAGGCCTGAGCGCCTCCAACCAGAACACAAGTAAGACTGCCTTCCAGGGATCTGCATGACCAGAGTGGACCCCAGGAAGAGAAACATGCACCACCCATACGCCTACCGGCGCACGGGTTAAGAATCAAGGACAAAGGCCCACCCCCCCACCCCCCATAAAGCAACCTGTTCGTTCAGAGATCTGGCTACATTGATAGCAACTAAGGTACATAAAACAGCCAAATGCTAGTATTGTTTTGTTCATTTTGTAGGCCTGAACCTGGCAGCCTGAGCATCTCTTTGGAAGATGATAGTACGCAGTATAGCAAAAATGGGGGACTCTCTTCTGTCTTGTCTTTGAGCCCCAATATTGTTCTTGTTGTTTTGCTTTATTCTGATTAATTTTTTGTTTTGTTTTGTTTTTTTGGCCTTATTTTATACTCTGTTTTTATTGGTTTTATTGTGTTTTTTTGTTTTTTGTTTTTGTTTTGGTTTGATTTTACTATACCTGTTGGAAAGGTCAACTATTCTGAAAATAACAAGATATACTATAGTAGCTATTGTTTTCATAGTATCTTTCTTAGAAGTTCTGTACCAGTTCTGCTTTGTTTTGATTGACTTCATTCTGTTATATTTTGTTGGATTTTACTATCTTTAAAGTAAAAAAAAAAAAGAAGCAATTAAACAAAAGGATGGCAATGGAGTTCCCTATAACCAGTTTTAGAAGTGCTCTTACATAAGCACCACCAGGTAAGAGCCTGTATCCCTGGGAAGCACAAATGAGCAGAAGGGTGATTATCATACAGGTTGTGATTAGGAGAAGAGCACTCAAGGTGCATGCAGCCCTCTGTTGGTGGAAAAGGCAGGGTTGGTGAGGGCTTTACTTAGCTGAACAGGTATTTTAAGGCTCTCAATGGTTGGCTTTTCAGGATGGTGGTGTTCCTGGAGAAGCTTTTCCCTTGTAAAGTTTGACTCAGAAATGATGGATCCAGCTGGAAATTCCTAGAACTTTGATAGCTGTTGGAGAAGAAGGAAGTATGGAGAAAGAGACTTTCCAAAGTGAAGCTAATTGATGACCTTGTGGACCCTCCCTATAGCTTTTAGTGAGGACTAATGTTTCAGGTTGATAGAACTTTGAGGCTCTTGGGACACTTGTGACAACACCTGTAATCCATATGCTCATGTTGCCTATTGGAAAACATTTAGTATAGATACATAATGGCCTAAAGATTGAGCCTCTAGTAGGATATCAGTATATAAGAAAGGTGAACCATATAACAAATGGGCTGAGGCCCAGCCTAAAAGAGATCTTAATAGTGCTGTTGGTAGAATTACCTTCCATGAAAAGTGTTTCTTGACATAACTTCTTTATGTAAAACCTGAATGTTTGGTTCACCCATTCTACCTTATGTGAGGACTGAGGCCTGAAGGAGAATGGTGATAATATTTAATTCCCAGGACTTTAAACACAAATCATGTCTGTGGAGAATGAAGGATAAGCCATTGTCACTTTGAAATTCAAATCTGGGGATAATCTCTTGGAGACGTACTTTAGACACTTCTGTAGCCCTTTCAAACCTAGTTGGAAAAACTGTAAGGCATAGAGAAAACTAGTAAGTATTTAAATGCTTGGAAAGAAGGCAACTGGGTATAATTAGTTCACCAGTCCTAACCTGGTGTTGTAGTCAGGGGTTGCAAGAACAATTACATACAGAACACAGAATTTACAATATTTTATTATGGTCACCCAGAGTTGAATACAAGAAAGTGCAGGAAATCTGTCTACATCTCTAAAGACCTAGAAAATCCAGCTGAGGGCCTGGATCCCTCAGTAATGTCCTGCATGAGTCCATCTGAAGACCTAGAGCCCATGACAATGCCTCCTATGAGTCCAACTGGAGGTCTAGAGCCCACGACAATGACTCATGCAAGTCTGTTTTATGGATCTTCACTGGGAAGGCCCAAAGGTCAGTGGTGGAAGCTAGAAAGTCTATGCCAGCAGGATGAAAGAGCTTTGCCAGTAGGTTGAGGGCTCTATACTGGAGCCTAGAAGAGACATACAAATAAGGACCAGGGCTCCCCTGAAAAGTACCACAGCCATCCTCAGCGACGAGGTCCTGAGCCCCTCCAATGATGAGAACAGCCAAGTACATGTCAGGAAGCCAGGGTGACAAACTTCTCTTGGATATTAAACAGCACACATCTTCCCCTCTGGAGCCAGGAAGTGATGCTCAAAGTAAGGACCAGAGCTCCCCCAAAGTGAACTGCAGCCATTCTCAGCAACAAGGTCCTGAGCTCCTCCAATGAGAATGGCTGAATTCACATCAGGGAAGAAGCTCCACAGGTTCCTCCAGGAGAACCAACAGCGCCAAACAACAACGCTTAGGAGAACCCACAATGCCATGCTCTTCCTCGCCACATTTCCTTTTATGTTGGCAACAGTCCTCAGGCAGGCCATCCATGCTCAGCACCATGCTGATGTAATTCAGCTGGTGTGAAGTTGACCACCAGTTTTTAACCCATAACACCTGAGTATTGTCCATGCCTGTGGGCTGTAGCTACCAAAAGAAGGGGCTTAGATCCTTGGGAATTATTGAGAGTACCTAAAGCACAGGCTTGTGAGATCTGGTCAGTAGTCCTGTAAAGTTCCATGCCACTAAAGACTTATTTGTACACCTTGTATAGTCAGTCTTTGCTTAAATGACAGCAGTTGTGTAATTTCATAATAGTTTTCCATTGCCCTGATTGAGGGAGATTGGGGAGATTTCTTGATTTGAGCTACCTGTCTGGTTCCTGAGCATAATTGTGGACCAGGGCCCTAGTGACCTCCAGAGAATAATTAGGAGATGAAAGATTATATCCTTTTGTGGGGATTCGAGGCAATGTAGCCTCAGGAGATTGAGCTGGTTGCTTAGCTGCTGCATCAGCTCTTTGGTTTCCCAGTGCCTCCTCCTGGGTTCCTGACTGATGGCCTTTACAGTCAATCACAGCTATTTCAGCTGGCAAATGGAAAACTTCTAATGCTAATATTTGAGGTCTATATGTTATAGGACTATTCTTGGCACTGGAGGTAGCCTCTTTCTTTCCAAATAGCAGCATGCACATGTGGCACTAGAAAAGTATTATTTGGAATCAGTGCATATCATGGCTTTTTTTTTTTTTACACTGAATTCCAAAGCATGAGTCAAAACAATCAATTCAACCTCTTGTGCTGATGTCGTGGTGGACAAAAGCCAGCCTTCAGTAATGTCTGTAAGAGAAACAATTACATAACCAGTTTTTTTTTTTTTTTTTACAGAGGAGCTACTGGCAGTAAACCAGACTACACCTGAGTTATCAGGAGATCAGTCTTGTAGGTCTGGTTGGATAGCACAAGCCAGATTAACAATATTGAGACAACCGTTGGCAACTTCAGCGTTATTTCCTTCCTGATTACATGTACTGAACTCTAGAGTGGGGAGCAGAGTACAGGGTTGAGCAAAGAACATCTATGAAGGGTTACTTGAGGATTATAAATCGTTAGGACTTGGTAACATAAAAGATGAAAGCCAATGAGCTCTCTTAAGATCTAACAGGGAAGTCACTTGTTAGGAGTGTAGACTAAGAGAGAAGAGCCCAAGGATTCCGTTACTAAAAGAACTGAAGGAGCTGTTGCCATGATATATCCCAGCCATCTGTGGGTCACTGTGTCCAGCCACGTTGGTAAACATCTTACTGGGCTATGAACAGGCCCTAAAACCTGGGTAAGGACCCCTGAAGCCGTGCCTTCATGCTTGGTTACCTATACCTGGAAAGGTTTGTCAGGATGTGGTAGTCCCAATGCAGGACCTTGAGGAGAGAGGATTTTATCATAGGCTTGCTCTTGTTCCTACTTCTAGGACAGGAGAATTTGATAATTTTTTCCTTTTACAGACTTGTACGGGGGCTCAGCCTTTAGGCTACACCCAGGGATCCATAACCTGTTAATCCTCAGAAACCATGAAGTTGCTTTCTGATGCTAAGGGCTAGAAGGGCTTTGATGGCCTGTGTATGCTCCACTGAAAAAGCTCAATGACCTTGGGTTAAAACAAACCTTAAGTAATGTATTCTTTGAAATAGTAACTGGGCCTTGGGATTTGAGACTCAATATCCCCTGTCAGTTAGGAAAGTTAAAGTCTAAATCAAATGATCTCAGGCCTGTGGTAGAGAAGGGAAACAGATAACATATTGTACGGTACTCCCATTTGTTATGGTTAGGTCACTTAAATTCCTGGCTAAATGGGGGCGGTTGGGCCTCACAGCAGGCAAGATCGACGCGTTCATAACGTGGAGACCAGGCTGATGGCGCAGATCTACTTAATTGCGGAAGTACACTGGCATTTATAGCGTAGGGGCGGGGGTTAGAGGTGGGAGTTGCCGAAGGCGGGGAAACAGGAGTGTCCTGGGGGAGGGCCTGACCCACCGAGGGCAACACTCAGACAGGGAGGGCAGACAGGGAGGGGCGGCCTCCTCAGACCGGAGGAAGGGGAGGGGCTCTGACTCCTCATACCCGTGTGTCTGCCCTCAAAGCGGACCATAGCGCCTCTTGTACCCCAGGGGCCACAGCTAAACTGTATCCAAAACTATGGGAACACCCTCTAAATCTTTGGGGAAGGACCATCTAGGTAAGCTGTTTCCTTCAACCCAGTTGATCAGTCTACTGAAAAGCAAAAAGGAATTGGGACTCAGGTATTACTGGAATGGAAAACAACACATCTTTAAGGTCTAGGACTGTGAGTCACTGGGTATTTGAAGGAATCTGTACAAACAGAATATAGGGGCACGGGTTACTGGATGTATAGGAATATAGTAACTACGTTGTTTGCAGTATGGAGATGGCATGCTAAACGGTAATCACCATTGAGCTCTTGATAGCTAAAATTGGGGTATTACAAAGTGATTGACAAAGCAGTACAAGCCCATAGTGAAGGAACTTACTTATTAAAGGTTGTAGCTCAGGCTTCAGGCCAAAGAAAACACTACTTACAGTGTGGGAAGCAGTGAGAATCTTTCAGCTTAATCACTACAGGGGTAGAAGTAATAGCCCTTCAAGACATGACACTGACCCACATCTGGGGTTTAATAGGAAGGTCAGTAAGGATAAGTCATTGTCAGCATTTCTGGGAGGGGGAACCATTGTGATAATCACAGGGCTGTCAGGTGAGCTAAAAATAATTTGAGGCCTCCATCTTTGTTAATAAGTCTTGGCCCAGTAAAGGAACAGAACATTCAGATATTACCGAAAGAGCATGGATAAAGAGAAAATTATTCTATAAGCAACACGGGAGGAATAAGGCTTTGGTCACCAGAGTCCTGTTGGTATTCATAACCCAACAAGTGTTAGAAGCCAGTTGTTTGCAGTAGGAGATAAGAACAGAATAAGGGGCCCCCGCTGTCAAGGAGGAAGCTTAAGGATTTACCTGCAATATCAAATGTTACCTGAGTGTGGTGGTGCACACCTGTAATCCCAGCACTCAGGAGGCTGAGGCGGGAGGATCATTGCCAGTTCGAGTACAGCCTGGGCTACAAAGTGAGTTCAAGCTCAGTCTGAACTGCATGGTGAGACCCTATCTCAAAAAAGACAAAAACAAAACAAAACAAAAACAAAAAAACCCCATAAAAAAACAAAAAACAAAAAACAAAAAACAAATGTTATCTGAGGCTGCATCCTACTGATGATGGTAGTCAAACTGGAGACCAGTAGGAGACCTGGGCCTCCCCATTCCAGGGGCAGCATCTGGATTGGGGTTTCTTCAGTCTGCAAGACAGTAACTCCCACAGTGTCCTATTTTACCACATTCAGGGCAAGGTGATTTAGGAGGTTGCCCTGCTTGAAGGCAGTCTCTTTTCCAGGGGTCTGTTTGCTGGCAGACATGACACTTAATAGTTAACATTCTTGGGGAAGGAGCCAGCAGATAACATTTGGCTGCCCTGTAATTCAGCAAGAAGCTCCACATGTACTTTGTTTAGGGAGCCTGGTCCAGACCTCATCAAGAGGTCTGGAGGAGTTTATATCTGTAATCCCAAGGAAAAATTACTAGAATTCTAACAAGCAAATTCCAATCTACCACTTCCAGTGCAACCCACGGAGAGAATAAAGAGACAAAGACATATCTGCAGTTGTGGGGAGCCAAAGGGGTCCTAAGTCCAGTTGGAACATTGGCTAACTGGAACAAAGTCCACGGCCCAAGACGGAACCAGGGTTTTATTAATTCATGATGAGGGGAGTGGCTTGGAGTAGAGTGACTGTGAGAATGATGGGAAGTAGGTAAGTACTGTGAGCGGGGCTAGGGAAGAGAAGCAATGGTACCTCTCCAATATGCAGAGAGAGGTGTGCAGAAAGAGTACCAGATTCCAGTAACAGGTGGCTTTTAAATTTGGAGGAATCTGCATAACACAGTTTGAGGAAGTATCTTGTGTTTTTGGTTGGTTGTCTCAGCTTTGATGCCTGGCCTTCATGCCTTGCGACATCACAGTCCCTTTCTCAAGGCTCAATCCCGGCCAACAGTGCAGCATCTCTAGGGCTAGCTCATGCTTAGTGGTAGCAAGCTATAGGTGGGGCTCACAGACCTGTCACATTGCTTCAAAGGCTACACATCAGTGCCTGGCTGGACCCATTTGCATTCCTTAAAGCCAAGTGAGGGTGCAGAGTGCTTTCTTAGCCAGCTCTGTACATATCAGTACACAGAAGTAGGGCAAGGGTGAGCCAACATGGAGACAAATGGTCTTCTTTAGGGAGAGTCTTCCAGTGGTCCTCCACACTTTGTCCTCTTGTTTTCATTTAATCTTAGCCTCTCTCCTCTCTTTGTTCCTCCCCTATGTCTTGGTTGTGAAAAAGCAGAGTTAGCAGCATTTAGTGGGTAGTTAATGGAAGTTCAGGTCTCAAAGGCATTTTGTGTGTGTGTGTGTGTGTGTGTGTGTGTGTGTGTGATTTTCTGCTAATATTTGGAGCTGACTGGGTAAGAAATCTGTTTCTAAGGAGGATTCTACCTTCACAAGAATGAGGGCCAATCAGAGTGTGCTTTAACATAGCCTTCTTAACTCATTTAAGACATGCTGTTGGGTTTCATTTGGGTCCTGATCAATGGGGACTAGTTTAGTGTGATTTACTGGTTTGACTTAACTGGCTTTTAGCCCTTCTGGAGTGCAGATTACAAAATGTCTGCCATTTTATATATCATTAAGGTCATTATAATCCCAGTTAGTACAACCTGAAGTCCTACAGGATATTCTTTGTTCAAGATATGTATCCCATGAGCATGATGTATGGCTCCTGGAGTTACTCAGGATCTCTCTGAATCTGTAAGAGTCTATCCAAAATTACGTTGACCTCCTTCCAAGATGTAACTATGGACAACACAATGGAAAGAGTCTATATTTTTCAGTCATCTGAAAAACTATCCCAATCTGGTTTGATTTGCGTTAAGATCTGGAATAGCTCCATTTGACTTGAATTCACTCAGTAGCTCATGAAGAGGGCACATGCATCCTGGCCTGGCTGCAGCATTTGCCAGGGACCTGGAGTAAGAAGGAGCTGGCTATTTTTGTCTGAGTTCTGAGCGTTTGGACTGTCCTTTCTTGTCTTAGGAAGTGGCCCAAGAGATGGAAAGTCACCCAAACAATGGGGACAAGTTTTATATACGAGTGTTATCACACCTGGATCTAATTTACATTGGAAGCATAAGTCAGGATTATCCTATAAGTCAAACAAAGTTTCTGACCATTTTCCTGCATTTTGGCAATAGATATATTACTGGAGTATAGTATTATAAATCTCTTTTTCTTAAGTGTCTGGGGGGTCAAATCTATCTTAGTTGCATAGGATGTGTCTGAGAGGTGAGTCAAAAGGAACCAAATGGGAATTGTCCATCTGCAGGGGAAAAGAACAATGGCTCAGAAAAGGAATTCCCCTCCTGAGAAAAAGGCAATAAACTGGTAGTAGGAGTGAAAGGTGTCCCTTTTTTCTTCACCTACAGTTTAGGGATTGGGTATGATGCATTTTACCTGAGTCTTGGATCCGATTGGTCAATCTCTGTTACTGACCTTTGTGTTCTGCTTATAACCAACAGATGACTCAGGGCGCCTGTTATGATTTGTGTCTAGATGTCCCCCCATAGAGTTTTTTGGAGGTGGCTGATCCTAGAGTATGTGATCAACTTATAGTGAAATGGTGGAATTAAGGGTATTAGGGTTAAGGGTAGGTGATTGCTAGATCAGTCCACTGATTGGATTGGCACCACCCTAATTCCAGTACCCTTTGCTCTTTTCTCTCTTGTTGCTTTTGCTGTCTTTTGCTGCCATGAACTGTTGCCCTTCTACCATGTACACCCTGCCTTGGAACCATCCAATTATGGACTGAAACCTCTACAAATTGAGCTAAATAAACCTTTCTTCCTTTAACTTTGGGTGTCAGGTATTTTGTCTCAGCAATAAGAAAAAAGTAACTAAAATGGTGCCTGTCACCAAATGATGCATTAGCTTATATCCTATCAAACATCTGTAGAGAATGGGGCCTGATGTTTATTTTCCAATGCATAGACTGACAGCATAGACAGGAGAATAGTCACTGGATGCATCTAAGAGGTGACCTAATAAAAACCTACTAAGAATTATCATCTGTAAGTAAAAAAATAAACATAGAGGGGTAAAAAGTCATCTTTTTTTTTCTACTACTGTCTAAGGAGTGAGTGTAACATGTCTTGCTTGAGTCTCAGGTTTGTGTGGTCCATCAGTCTCTACCGCTGACCTTTGGTGCTCTTTTTGTAACTGATGGACAACTCAGAAGGACTCTCACAAAATGATGCTCTAGTTTTCATCCTGTTAATTATCTCTAGAGACAGGGACCTGACTCATTTCCTAATACATAAACTGATGCAAACTGTCTAACATGTACCAAAAGATGACAGCAGTCTTTGGATCCCTTGGCACACTAGCCAGGTTCACTCAATAGTCTATACAGAAGCAGAAGCACATTCAAAACAGGGTTATCATGGTAAAGTTAGCAAAACTATTAACAGTGTGCCATTCTCTGACCAAATGCAGTGTTACTCTCAAAAGTGGTAGAAGGGACAACAAAAACACAAAAGCCTAGGAATAGATGCTGGTACACAGCCTAGTAGAAAGAAAACAAGAATGACCCTTGTTATAGTTTATGTTCCTGTGTCCCCACAAAGCCTCATGTAATCATGGATGGGGCTGAGTCTGGCGATTGTGATTGGTTTGTTGTCTGGTGCTTGAATTGATGATGTGAGTGTTGCACCCACCCAGGGGTGGAGCCAACATACAATGTAAGGGTGAGAGGTATTCTGTCGCAGCAACGAGAAAAAAGTAACTAAGACAACCCTCATGAACACAACAGCCTGAAAGATCATGTTGACTGTGGATTACCTTACCCGAGGCACAAAATCTCATATCCATTGGAACAATTCAAAGCCTATGAACTGTTGCAGCACATTGTCAACACATGAAAAATGGAGGCTTGATAGTCTTACCTTGAGAGAGTGAGTGAGAGCATGAGGAATCTAATTTTATCATTCAGTGGATCAGTGATCCAAGTCATCACAATAAAAAGATGTCAGCAGGAAGCCAGGACCTTCACTTCTTTGGCCCTTGATTCTTTGTACCCTTGATGAAAGGATTCAGTCATGACACAGGTTGCCATGCTGAAGTACAGGTAGAGTTTGGATACCTTTTTATAAACATAAAAGTTACTCCTGTGGTTCAGGGAATTGTGATGATTATCACTATTTTTTTTTTTTACATGATGTACATGCTTATCAACATTTCTCTTAGAGGTTATTTGGAATGTTGCTATCTCAGGAATGTCTTTCTTATTCCTTCTAGGTGGCCAGTATTCCTTCAGGGGCCTTACTCATGTAAGAATCTTAGCCCATGGAGGGAGGGTCTCTAAAGAATGCTCCTCTTTCTGATACCATTGGTTGCAGGTCATGGTGCCTAGGAATACTGTATGCCTTGTTTTTCCACTAAATAGCCAGGTGGCCAGATACCAGGTGGAATGTGTACAATGTATAACCTTAATGTGTCCTTGTGCTCTGTGGGATTGCTTTAGGTCTGAGACCTAAGATTATAAATGCATTATACATTGAAGTCTTTGTTTCTTTACTTAACTGTAACTGTTAAAGAAGCATGCTCTTTGGGAGCTATCCCTTTGTCCTTCATTAACGTCTAACCACACCCCTTTGTCCTGCCCCCGTTAATGTCTAACTACCTGCCTAACACTAGTAACAAACAGAACATAAATGTTTTAAAGATACAATTTATCATGGCATAAATTCTTATGTGTCTAGAAATAAATGTAATAAAAGATATTTAAGATTTTGTCAAAGAACATAAAACATTGCTGATATTTAAACAATCTATTTAAAAAGGGAGACAAACAGGAGAGAGATACTCAGTTTCCAAACTGGATGACTCAGGATAGTTAAAGATGACAATTTTCCTCAAAATGATTTGTGAAATGAATATAAAATTAACCAAATGTCAACTGTTTGTTAAACTTAACAAGTTGATCCTCAAATTTATATAGAATTGGGAAGAACAACATGCTACCAAGACTCTTTTAAAGGTGAAGATGTTGAGCCGGGCATGGTGGTGCACGCCTTTAATCCCAGCACTCGGGAGGCTGAGGCAGGAGGATCGTCGTAAGTTCAAGACCTGCCTGGGCTACAAAGTGAGTTCAAGGCCAGCCTGAACTACATAGTGAGACCTGTCTCAAAAAAAAAATGGCCAGGGATTTGGCTCAGTGGCATAAGCACCTGCCTGGCAGGGGTGAGGTTGTGAGTTCAATCCCCAGTACGAAAAAAAAAAAAGAAAAAAGAAAGATGAAGATGTTGAAAGACTTTTTGTATGAGATATCAAGGCCAATACTGCACAGGTGCAGAAGCAGAGAAAAATCAACAATGGAACATAATGGAAAGTCCAGAAACAGATCTCCATGTGTCTAATAACTTGATGTGTGTTTGAGGTTATATGCTGTACCACATGGAAAGCATAAACTTTGCAATAAATAGAGCTAGAACAAACAAACAAGCCTCGAGATGGAAATGGAGATGGAGAGAGACAGAGAAATGGGACTTCCTTCTTCTTCCATTCATGCAAATCAGTTGTGGGCACATTGAAGACCTAATTCGAAAGGCAAAATAAAAATCTTCTAGTAGGCAATAGAGGAGCTATTTTCATGGTAAGGAAATTTGTCTTATTTCAGATACAAAAGGCAACTAGAGGAAAATACCAATACATTTCAAAACATTAAAATCAAAATCTCTGCATGAAGAGATGCTATGGAGTGAAATATAAGGCACAGAGTACAAAAATCTATTTGCTAGGTATTTAAGCAATAAAATATCAGCATCCTGAAATTCATTGACAAGAAGACAGATATCTCCCTCCCCCATTAAAAGAAAAATGGGCAAAAGACTTAGTGGGGATTTCCTTCATGTGTGAAAAAATGACCAATTGCATCAATACTTAGGGAAATGTAAACTAAAACCATAATTAAATACAACTTTGCATCAAAATGGTTAAAATTAAAATAGCTGAAATCCTGAGAGTCAAAGCTTTGGAGGACTCAGAACTACCAAACACTGCTGAATTAATTGTTGTAACCACTTTGGAAAACGGGCAAGCATTAACTGGTAGAGGTGACAACACTGTATCCCAGGACCTAGCCATTCTGCTCCTTGGTGAATATCAGGGAAACACACTCCTGTGCACTGGGAGACGCACAAGACTATCTACAGGACACTCACAATAATTCAAAACTGGAAACTGATAGGTTTTTCCTTAGTGTGGTAGAAAAGCAAGAGCAAAGAAAGGAAAAAAGAAAGAGACCTTTACTGCTGGCACGGGAGGGCTGCAGGAGAGTTCCAGATCCCCTGGGGGCAGACCAGCTTCAAGCTTTTATTGAGTTTGACAGGAGGTGGAGTTTGAAGGGGCGGGCAGAGTGACATTTTGACAGCTGATTGGGGGAATGTTGGCACGCATGAAAAGCTGGGAGTTAAATTTTCGGATTTGGAAGAAGAATGCCAGAGTCAGTGTTGAAGGGAGGTGCTGTCCAGTGCCATGTTGGGCAGGTACTAAGCTGAGCCTGGCAGTGCTTCACATGCATGGAACCCATCAGAGACAACCCAAATGTCCATCAGCTATAGAATGGATACATACAATGAGGCACATTCATCCACTCTACTACTAGAGAAATAAAAAAGTAACCCACTACAGCTACATGTAATATGGATGAATCTCACAAACATAATGTTGCATGAGGAAAGTCAAGGTGCACAAGTACACGTTGTATAATTTTATTTTTCATAAAGTTCAAAAGCGACAAAATCAGAAATGGTTATCATAACAGATGGATGATTTATAAGTTTGTGTTTGGGAAATGATTACGTAAGGGACTTCCTGAGTTCTCACCATGTATGGTGGTTACTGAAGTATTTATAATTATTTTTATGCTGTATATTTATGTCTCATGCACTTTTATGTATGGTTATTTTGCAATAAAAATATTATAAAATTGTATTATTAACCTGAGCACTTCTCATCACTCAATTGCTACTACCTTGGTCTAACCCACTTTTCTCTCTCTACTGTATTATTGTGATAGCTTCCTAACTAGTCCCTGGTTCACCTGCTGTTCAGCCCAACACCCTTAATCCCAGCACTGGACCATGAATAAATTATAAATTCTAGATTCAGCTACCTTTGAAAAAACCCCATCTAAAAGTACATGAGGCTTTGAGGGGGGCATCTAGACACAGACCATAATATTGCATAAATAAATGCTCTGGAGCCCCCCAAAGACTCACGTACATTTATTTATGCAAAAGGCATTTAGTCCATCTCTAAGAGTTGCCAAAATTTTAACACTTTTAGGTTTGCTGAAAAATTTAAGACCCAAGTCTCCTATGACATTTAAGGCAAACTCTTAGCTGTGAGCTCCTGTAAAAATGAAAAGAAAATTAAATACTTCCAACATTAAATGACACAAGATAGACATTTTCATTCCAAAAGTTACAAACAGGAGGACACAAAGGAACAGGACCAAAGCAAGTCCAAGATCCAACAGGGAAAACATTAAATCCTGTAGTTTCATGTGCAGCATCCATGGCAATCCGTGGCCAGATGTGAACTTCAAAGGAGTTGTGTGGCTCCAGTCCTACAGCACATCTGTTGGTGGTGACACTGAATCCCATGGCTTCCCTCTTGGGCCCTTTCTGCTCCCTCCTTGAAATTTTCCTCAGATGATCCACGTTCCTGGAATCTTCAAACTTCTGGGGTCCCCACTGCACCTTTGGCTTCACACTCAAAGCTTCACACATTGCTCTCTTAGGGGCACGCTGCCTAAAATCTGGAAGGAAGCCTTCCTGAACCCACAACTCTTTCATCCTACATACACCTAAAACCAATGCCATGTGGATGATACCCAGCTGGAGCAGTATCCATGCTTCCCTCTCTCTTGGCTGTGGGGATAGAGTGCCTGGATCACTGAACACTTTGAATTCAATTCTGAGAAACAAATTCTCTATGCTGCTGAGACACAGAAAAGAGAAACAAAAAGCAAAAGAGACCAACAACAACAAATTCGATGCGATAACATTATAAGTTTACAAAATGAGACAACTGGAATTTGACAGTAGTTGTAATATTGCATATCGTTACCTTCTAAGGGGTTATTCAGATTAACAGATACAGACATGTAGAATTGATCTAATCATATGAGTATTAACTGTTCTTTTTCAATAGCTAATACATTTAGTAATATAGTCATTTTAACTATCTTATGTATACCTATTTATAAATTTATGTCTTTTTCCTTTCCTCTTCTTCTTTCCTCCTTTCCCCTTAGAATACCTCTTGTTGTCTTTAAAATAACTGCCCGTATCATCAGGCCTAATTTAATCAAACAAAATAGTTCAGAATAACACCAATAAAAATAATACAATGGTCACAGAAAAGAGAAACAAAAAGCAAAAGGGACCAACAAACAACAACAAATCCGACTGTAACATAGGTTTACAAAATGAGATGATTGGAATTTGACAGTGGTTGTAACATTGTATATTGTTACCTTCAAAGGGGTTGCTCAGGTTGACAAATATAGACATGTAAATTTGATCTAATCATATGAGTATCAACTGTTCTCTCTCCATAGTTAATGCATTTAGTAGTATAGTCATTTTAACCATCTTAGGTATAACCACATATAAATCTGTCTTTTTCCTTTTCCTTTCCTTCTTTCCTCCTTTCCCCTTCTAATACCTCTTGTTATCTTCAAAATAACTGCCCATACCATCGAGCCTAATATAATCAAACAAAGTAGTACAGAATAAAACCAATAAAAAATAAAAAATGGAAGCAATACATAGTTATACAACATTGATTTCTATAATACCTCATATTACCTTCTAAGCAGTTGCCTATATCATCTGTTATAATATAATCAAATGAACCAAAATAGGTTAAAATCACTCAAAACAGAACAATGAAAGCAATACAGGGTTTCAAAACAAGGTGATCAAATATCAATAAAGGCTACTCTAATATATTTTGTTATCTTTGAAATAGCTGTCTATGTCATCATACATAATGAAATTAGGCAGGTCGAGATAGAATAAGATCAAACTAAATAGCTCATTGAAAACAATACTGGACTCAAATCCTGATGATGGATTATTTAATTGTCTGCCCTGCTCAGTGATATTCCTCTGCCACTATTTCTGGAGCTGTGGGCGTTTTATCTCTCTCTAAAATGTCCTTCAGTATTCTTTGTAGGGTTTACTTGGTTATCATAAATTCCTTTAGTTGTTCTTTGTCTTGGAAGTATTTTGTTTCTCCATTGATTTTGAAAGATAATTTTGCAGGATACATCAATCTGTGTTGGAAGTTGTTTTCTTTCAGGGCTTGAAATACTTCACTCCAAGCTCTTCTTGACCTGATGGTTTGTGTTGAGAAGTCTGTCGTGATTCTGATGGGTTTTCCTTTGTAGGTGATCTGTTTTTTTTCTCTAATATCTTTTAATATTCTGTTTTTGTGTTGAGTTTCTGGGATCTTGATTATTGTATGTCTGGGTGTAGGTATATTTTGGTTATATTTAGCTGGAGTTCTATATGCTTCACTTATCTGAAAGTCACTTCCTGTTCCCATGCTTGGAAAGTTTTCTGAAATTATTTCTGTAAATAGGTTTTTAATTTGATTTGTATTGACTCTGCTTTTTCACTCACACCTTTTATTCTTAAGTTACATTTCCTTGGGTTGTCTTGCAGCCATTTAATTGTTACTTCCAGGTTTCTTGTTATTTTTAAGAGATCTTTCCTTTCATGATCACAAGCTGCAAACCTGTCTTCAAGGTTTGAAAGTCTATCTTTAGTTTCCTTCAGGTGGTTTTGCCAACTTTCATTGGAGATTTTGATTTCCTGATAATCTCTTTGAATCTGCTTCATGTATTCTAAATCTTTTTTGTATTGTTCATTCCAGGTTTCCCTCATTTTCTTAGGCTCCATTTTTTCATCTATGTCTCCTTCAGAGATGCCTAGCAATTCTTTTATTATGTTTTTCATTTCTTCTTTTAGTTGAGTTAATATTTCTGTTCTAATTTCTTTTATAGCCTCATGAAGTTGTTTCTTTACTTTAGTTGTCATCACCTCAGGGACTTCAGTTGTGGGACTCCTGACCTCTTCTGTGTTTGATTCTCCTGGGTTTGTTCTGATTGAATTGGAGGCCAGAGACTGTCTTTTGTGTCTCTGTCTTGACATATTCCTGGGTTGCTCTGGACAAGTGTGTACCGGGGATTTTGGTATTACTTGCATTGTCTGTAATTTCTTGGAGTTAGACTGGTTCTTCTAGCCAGTGCTGATTGTGGATATCTGATGTTTACCGCTGAGTGCGCTGTTACAGTGCTGTCTGCTGCCTTTCCCCAGCCCACCTCGGCTCCCCAATGTCTGGGACAGTGCGTGGGGGTGGGGCTGCAGCCTGGGAATCTGGGCCGGTTATCTGTGAATCTTCCACTATCACCCCTAGGATGCACATGGAGCTGTGGTCTCCAGACTGAGCTGGTCACCCACCGGGACATCTGGGGCTCGGTCGGAGTGACCTCCACAGGACTGTGCCCAACCAGGAGTGGTTCCAGCCCCAAAATGGCTGCCAGTCCCTCACTCTTCCTCGTGGGGGTTCGGGGTCTGTGCACTCACTGTTAGCCAGTCCAGTGCTCCAGGTCTGCTCCCCCTGTCCACCACCACTCTCCTGTAATGCTGCCTCTCTGGGCAGAGGCCTCCAGTGTTGTCACCACTGCCGTGGCTGCAGCACTCCGAGTGTGCATCCCCAGGTTTCAGTGACTACTTTTACAGAGTGGGTCCAGCTCCGGGCAGAGGTGCCACCAGCCACCACCCTCCTTGTCTAAGTGCCTCTTTCCACTCTTTCTGTGGGCTTCAATTTTCACTTTAGATTCTTCCTGGGTCCAGAGGACCCACTTCCCTCCTTCTTGTCTTCCCCATGTTGCTATATTTCAGCATCTGGATGGTATCTTTTGGGGAGGCTGCTTACCCTGCTGTTTACGGTTCTGCCATCTTGTCCCACCTCCCTTATTTTTTATTTTTAAATTTATTTTATTTTATTTTATTTTAAAGAGGATAAAACCAAGGAAAGCAAGATAGAATAAGAACAATCAAATCATACCAGCGTAAGTGATACAGGACTTCAAAACAATACAAAAGCAACAATAGTTACCATAATGCCTCTTTTTGTCTTCAAAATAGCTGCAGATACCTTCAGACATAGTAAAATTCAAACAGAACAAAACATAATAGAGCCAATAAAAATGAAACAATGCAGTAAGGGACCTCAAAACAAGGCAGTAGTATATCCAAAATGGCTACTGTGATATATCTTGCTATCTTTGAAATAGCTGCTCCTGCCATTGAATATAACAAAATCAAACAGAACTAAAACAGAACCAAACCCAACCCAACAAAACAATGAAAATGATACAGGACTTCAAAACAAAACAATAGGGGCCTTTTTATTCTTAATGGCACAATTCTTACATCACCTTGGCTAGTTTCCCTCCATCTGTCAAAGTTCTAAAAGGCCAAATTGCTGCTTGGTTGAAGGTCTTGCATCTGCTCTGATCTGTGACTTGCTGTATCTGCTTTTGTAATCGTTATAGTAGATGCATTCTAAAGCACCTTTCTTTTCACCTTTCTTTTGCTCCACCCTATTTTCTAACATTTTTCAGTTATCATGTTGGTTATAAAATTCTTCCCTATTTTTGTTTTGTTTTTGGTTACACACCTACAGGGAGGCGATTATTCAGTTGGGAAGGGTTAACAAACTGACAAGAGAACTAGGAAAGTAGTCATAGGAAAAGATGTATGTGTCCGAAACTTGAACTTTTTTTCCACTTTAGTTAACACTATTTCTTAT
>RJWM01009166.1:0-69259 GCA_004363535.1 Dasyprocta punctata
GATAGATTATGCTTCAGGAAATTATGAGTGACACGTTAGATTCTACTATAATTACATAACTATTTGATCATAGTCAATAAAAGAGTATTCAATATTATCAGCAAATTAAAAAAAATCTATTTAATCAGAATCGATGACCTAATGAGTTGAAACTGAGGACAATTACCTTCTGTCATGTTTTTGATGGATGTTCCGATGACCCAAGGTTATCTTCAGATTATATTGTAAGAAAATGCAGCAGGGAATTTCATTGTTCTTCCACTATGTTAAAATGACAGGCAAAGTTGCTTTACTCAAAGATTTTCTTGGAATATAAGACTCTATCCTTATATCCTTATACATACTATATGCTTATGTCCACAATATAATAAGGTAAAAAATATTATAAGGTCATTGCTTAGAAGAAAGGCAGACTCTTAATTGGTAGTATGATAATAAAGACTTTTATATTTCTCATTTTATTTGAAAACTGCATCAGCAAATTCAAATCTTGTCTCACTTTTCATATATTATGTGTAACAAAGTCATGTCCAAATACTATAAAGAAACTGCACAGAAATTATATCTCTTTTGTTACGAAATTTATTCTGAGAAAAGTGGACTTCGTTTAATTAAAGTGCAAACTCTCCCAATCTCATTTTTTAAATTTTATTTTATTCTTTTGGATATCATTGGAAAAGCACATTCTTTCATGTATACTATATCTCTGTAATTCTTTGCAATTCTTTTCTCATATTATACATCCCCGGTTAATTTTTAAATCACTTTTTTGTCTTACTTTAATTTTCTTTGCAGTGCTAAGGACAGAATCCTGTCTCACAAATAGAAGTTTTAATTATTTTTATCTTTCTCAGTGATAAAATTTACTGTTTTCTGTAACCTACCCACAGGGAAAGGCCACGTTTTATTGCAAAGTTGTGTAAATGTAACCAAATCTAGTGCCCCTATAATTTTACTTTTCCTGTATTGTCTTGACAAAACTATGCATTATCCCAAGTATGACACAGATAAAATCAAGGAGAGTAATGATAGCATCTGTTGATTCAAAAGTTCTGATTGTGTAATACTCGTGATCTTATGACTCATGTAATTTAACTAAATTGCCATACTATTGAATTACACACTCCTTGGACATTGTTTCACAGTTTTCTTGCCTAGTTTTCAATCATCCTCTACCAGGGCTTCGACTGATATTTAGAAAATGGCATTATCTAGGTGGATCATGTGTCCTCATATTCATTCTAAAATACCTAAAATTGTTTAATCAAAAAGACATTTTCCTTCACTCAGATTTAGCTGAAGATTTAAACCCAAGACAGTATACCAGATCATAGAATCACACAAAATTCACTGACCTAAAATATTGTACCCTTCTTTAAAGCTATATCCACAATTTCTATTGATTTGAATTCTTTGGTATTCTCTATATCTTTGTTTACATTTTAACCTTGACTTCTCTTGATGTTTTAAATTTTCTAGTCTCCAAGCCAATTATTTATTATCCTCTTTTTCCTAGACAGGATAAGAAGTGATTTACTTGTCAGGCAAGTGCTTAAAACCCCAGCTGATTTCCTTTTTTTTTTCATACAATGATTTTAAAATACAAACAGCAAAGCCATAGTAACTGTTACAATATTATGGAATCCTATTATCTCATTTTCCTTATTTTATTCAGAAAAGTAAGAGCTACTAGAGAATTAGAGAATACTTCACCTCATATCTACTAATGGCAATGTTCATATTACAGTGTACTTCTTGATTTTCTGTATTGCTGATCATCTTTTTTTTTGTCAGTGCAAACATGTGGCAACCAATTAGTTTGATATTAAAGATTAATACCTCTAATGAGAGATGAAAACATTGGCAATGATTAATATGAAGATAAACAAGAGAAAAAGAGACTGCCAGGTAAGCAATGAACAATTTGCATTTTTATTTTATTTTTTTTTATACTTAGCAAATTGTAAAACAGCTGTATGTAGGTGACCATGGTAGTAAAGAACCACAGACAGACACAAACAAAAAGAATTTATGTTCATTTATATACTCATCTCCATGCCAGAGTGTTCAAAACGAAAGGTTGGAAAAGAGAGAAGTTTCCCTCAGTGGTGAATGTCAGTGATGATGAAAAGAGGAAGCACCATAATGAGAAAAATGAGATATCTCACATTCTTTTTGCTATGGATTAAAAATTTCCAATGTCTAGATGGGGCGTAAAAGCTTTATTACCCCTAGTAACAGAGAACGGAACAGAAAGAAAATACCACTGCAACTGGATAAGAGAAATTTAACCAATCTAAGCATGTATTAAAGATACTCTACCACTGGGGAGATGATAAAGTTTGCTGTCCTTAAAAAGTGCTCCTCCGAGACTCAAGACTTTCCTATGTCTGATGCTGAACCATGACAGCAAACAGCCACCACCATGCTTCACAGCACTGAGAAATAAGCAGCCATGCGTGCTGAGTACTGCTGGGATGGGGGAAGGAGGATGGAGAGGGGTATTTTTAGAGCTATTGGCACAAAGGGTGACAGGTTGCTGACAGTGGAGGAGTATGAATAATCACATAGCAAATAAAATCCATTATTAGGACTGTGAATGCTAGAAGACTTTAAAGCCAACAGTAATGGAGAAGACTATGATTGCAACAAAACTCTGATCTGGCAAAACTCATGCTTATATAGAATCAATTTTCATATTACCTCCTTGAAATTACTAGCAGAAGAGGTATGTCCACTTCCAGATATTTATACATATTTAGTTTTTTTTTTTTTTTTTTTTTTGGCACCGGGGATCGAACTCACAGCCTCGCTCCTGCCAGACAGACGCTTAAGCCACGGTGCCAAACTCCCGGCCCTAGTTTTTTGAGATAGGGTCGCACTATGTAGCTCAGGCCGGCCTTGCGCTCCCGTTGTAGCCCAAGCTGGCCTCGAACTCACAACGCTCCACCTACCTCAGCCTCCCGAGTGCTGGGATTAAAGGTGTGCGCCACCACGCCCGGCTCTACACATTTAGTTTTAATCAAAAATTTCAGATAGAAAAGCAAGGAGGAATACAGAAAGAACAATTTGTTGTCAATGCACAAAGCAATTAAGAAGCTATGACTCAGTTATGACACAGGTGCTGAAATTTAAAATAGCTACAATTAATATTTTAAAGCTACTAGGAGGAACGTTAAAAATGTGTAGAAATATCTGGGGAATTTCCTCAGAGACCTGAACTGAGAGAAGTAGAAATGGTCGATTTAAAAATATCAGAAGAGACACAGATGAAGAATGTTTTTGACAGATTCATCAGTAAACTCACTGCACCCAAACCTTTTTAGTTCATTAAGTGCCTTCACTTATATTCAAGAATAAACTTATTAGCACCATTCTTGGCATGAAATATATACTCATTAAATATCTGAGTATACATATATTTATCATATTAGAGTTATATAAGATTTCAAGTAATATTTTAAAACCAGATTAATCACAAAATCACTCCTTTTAAATTACACTTTGACCTTTTTAAATCAATTTGCAGAGGTTTAAAAACATCGAAGTCTAATTTTTTAATATTTCTATCAACACAAAGAATCTTGTTTTTGACCGCCGTAAGCACTTAATCCAGTAGCAGTGGTACTTTTACAGTCACAAAGTTAAATCCCACAGGAACCATCCATGATAAATGGAAGAAATGGGAGCACAAATCTCAGTCTGAACTTTAAAAAGAAAAATAAAGCATAACATGTTGTATGTGTTAATACTTCTCTGCTAAAATAGTTCTAATGTAGACAATCTTTTTCCTCACAATATTGGACAAATTCAAGTTAGCCCATTTTTGGCTACTAATTTTTTTGCCTTACTGGCAATAAAAATTCAGGTACCCATTGCCCCCAAAACTTGACTGTAAGGAATAAAACATTTATATCGTTTGGTAAACAGTGAACTAACTTAAATGAAAGTTACCTGAAATATTCATAAAAAAATTTGTAAGTTAAAATATACTTTACATCAATTCAAAATAAACCAGAGAAAACACAAAGCTTAAAAGCATCTATGGAATGCAAAAGGGATTAAAGTAGCATTCAAGATAAAGAAGTACATCTTTCTAAAACGGTACTTATTACTTAGAAATAACAAGTTGTGTTCAACATTTATAGGAACAAAAATGAGAATTGCTTTTTTATATCATAGGTGTTTCAAAATTGAGACTATAAAGCAGTTGAAAGAAAAATGAAATTATTCATTAAGAAGGGAGATTGGTAGGTAGGGAGAGGAAGTGTATGAGAAAAGAATTAAGATACATTATGTCCACGTGCCAACTCCCTGTGATGAATGTAGTCATCATAGACTGAAAACACATGCTAAGGAAAACGCAATTTAAAAACCTTTGGGGCCTGGTGGAATGTTTCACGTCATTGGGGTGTATCTTTGCAAGGGATCGCGAGACACTATTTCCATCTCTTTTATTCTCTTCAATTCGTGAGAAACTGGTTTTGTCACCCACTGCTGTCACGGTCCACTACCTCACCACAGCCAAGGGCACCAGGACCAACCAGTCATCGCCTGACATCTGAAATCTTTGTGCCAAAATAAACCTTTTCTTTTTAAAAGCTGAGAGAACAGGAAATAATTGAGGATGTGTTAAACATACACCCAGATAATGATCTTTAGTAGCAGAATAGCTACCTAATTTTAAGAAAGCGGTTACGAATGTGCCATCCAGCTGAATATCATCTTCCTTTGCTACAATGACCAGTGCAAGTTTAAAACACGCAGAAACAATATTCATACAGAGTCAAATGAAAAGATAAGCAAACACAAAATCAAACAATTGAGAAAAATAACCTAAATCAAAGTAAAAATGTAAACTTTGAGAGAACTAATTTCAAAGAATTCTTAAAACCTACTGATAGCTAAGTACTTTGTAGTATAATTCATTAGAGCTATCTAATACTTATTTAAAATAAACATAAAATACCATTGAAAACAATAAGTAAAATAGAAATTAAACTATTATTTAAAAGCATTTGGCCTATTGCATTGGTAAACACTAAAATGTACAGATAAAGTTTACTGTTGGTAAAGTGGTGGTGTAATGTGAATGAGTTTTAAGAGACTATGTTTATCACTCAAAATTAAGTATAAATAATTTTAAAATCAAATATTCTACTTCTCGAACTCTATACTACAGAAATATTTTAAGTTATGCTAAACGATATGTGTTCGAGATATTAATTGATGGCACCAAAAAGAAACTTTTACTGGGGATCGAACTCATGACCTCATACTTTCCAGGCAAGTGCTTAAGCCACTGAGCTAAATCCCCATACCCTGAAAAGGAACTCTTTCAGAGTAAAAACATTTCTCCAGTGACATTAAAGCTCTGTGTATGTCTTCTTGAAGCTGCAGATCACTAATTGGTCCATGTGCTGTGGAAGAGGTTTCCTTTTTGGGGAGGAATTTGATCTTTCTGAAGTCATACTCAGTGTGCATTTCATCCACCAAGGCCAGAGGGTGTGCCGGGGCATTGTCCGTCAGAATAAGGCATCTTTCAGGCAGTTCGTTATCAGAAAGATATTTCTTAATGGTGGGTGAAAGCATCTAATGCAGTCATTCCACGCACAATTGACTTGTGACTCAAACTTATGCATTGTCCTACCGTTTATCCAAGTAATAGCATTTGAAGTCTGCCAAGGGTTGTGAAAATAAGGATGAGTGTATCTCTATAAGATATCAAATGGTACGAATTAATTTTATAAGTTAACCAACAAAGTGATATATGATAAAGTCTTCTGATAAGCTCTTTCTCCAGATTATGGAGTGTTCAGAGATGTCCTTCAAGAATGTAACAACAAAAAAAGAATATGACAAAAAAATTAATGCAAATATTTATGTGCTTTTCATTTTAACCCTGAGATAAATGAGATGTTTCTCATATTAATTAAGATTAATTGGGTTTTTATGTTCCAGAAGGATGTTGAAGTATATGGGTAAATAGTGAACTTTAAAAGTTTCATTTTTGTGCCACAGTCTTCACTTCCCACCCAGTTATCCAACAGCAATTTTACAGTGCTCTCAAAGAAGGAATAGTTTTCACACTGGAAAGAATTTATCTTTCATCCCTGCTTAGTTACCACTTACGCAACATATATCCTAATTCAACTAGCTTCTGGCCAGTCATCCTGACAATACGTAACCCTGACCCAAAATATCTATGACACAGATATTGAGGATATTGAAAAATTGGTAAGTCACATTTATTGCATGCTTACTAATTTTAATAGCATGGCATCACAACATTCTAATAAATAATTGCTACTATTCATCAACAGGTAAACTGAAGCTCAGAGGTATTAAAAGCATGACATGTGAAAACACTTTGCTTAATAATCTAAAAGCAATGTATAGCTACTATTCATCAACAGGTAAACTGAAGCTCAGAGGTATTAAAAGCATGACATGTGAAAACACTTTACTTAATAATCTAAAAGCAATGTATTAGCAAAAATTATCAGATATTGTGACAGTGAATGAGATATTTTGAGTTAAGCAAAATGTCTTCTTGCCCTGTATATGTCACAGGCAGCAAACAAATTCATCAATCCAGAGGAAAAGACAAAAAAGGAGCTAAAGAATCCAGGGAAAACACAATCATGACAATTTCCTCTGTATCAGGAATAAACTGTGTCCGCTTGCCTTTTGCTTTCTTCTGAGAACCTACCCTCTTGAATTGTTATTGCTAATTATAAAATTTAAAACTTCTGACTTGACAGTGATTAAAATGCTTGACAATGATTAAAATTTTATTGCATTAAGTTCATTAAGCAAATTCTATTGGACTGTGGGTTTATTGTCAATTTCAACTTGTTCAAGTGTTTCAATTACAATTTCATTTTGAACTGTAATAAGGTAGCTGATAAATGACAATAGTTAACAACTGCTATTAAAACTACCCAGGGCAGAACTCCATAAATGTAGAACAATTAGAGTAACAAATGATAGTAGCAGTGTGCTATTATTTGTATGTTATTCAACTGATTTAGGGCAGCCTTTTAATTATTCTTTCTAAAAAAAAATACTCCAAATTTCCCCTCACTGGTTTAGGACACTGCATTTGATTCAACTTTTTATCTATTTTATTTCTTAAAAGAGTAGGCAGAATTAAGATTTTGAAAAATAAGGGCCCAGGATATAACTCAGGGTCACAGCGCCTACCTGGCAAGCATGAGGTCATGAGTTTGATCCACAGTACAAAAACAAAACAAAACAAAACAACAACAACAACAACAAATATATATATATATATATATATATATAAAATCTAAAGAAATACTTGTAAGTATTGTAAAACATATATATTTATATATATATTCGGATATATATATATCAAATAATCTAAATAAATACTTGTAAGGCATTGAATTTATTATGTATAATAAGATGTGAATGCTAAGATTAAAGGCTCCCCCCAAAAAAGAAAAATTGGAGGAGCAATTGCCAAGTAAAACAGCATTTTTGCTGGGGCTTTGCTTCTGTATTTCAAATGTGAATTAGGAAAACATGTTTTCTCTTTCTTTCTTAAAATTTCCCACTCTGATGCCACTTAATGGAAAATACCTAAAAATTGCAATTTATCACGTGTTTTCTATTCAGGAGCTCAATTTAAATATTCAAAACACGAGGCTGCAGTGAATATTTACAATAAATAGAGTAAACTGTGTTTAGCTAGTGGTAATACATTCATTGTTTTCTCAAAGTTCTCATTAAGGACTTACTTATAAATATTTGTAACTCATTCAAACACTTTTCATTTTCCTCCACATAGTTATATCCTCTGGGTATCAGTGCACTTGAAACTCCTGAATGATTTGAACAAGTCAAGGGCTTTCTTCAGAGAAACTGCTCAAACTTTAATGTATGTCTACTCTGGGTTTAAAATGGAACCACTTTTAGAAAGATTTATTTTTGGAATAGTGACAAAAATTTGAGAAAAGCTTAGAAAGAATACTTGAAATAGGAGAGATCATCAGGTTTCAAATAATAAGTATTTAATAAAGAAAATCCATCCTGTATCTTCCAGAGTGGACAATTCTTCCACAGTACTTAAATTTTAAGCTTAAATTTTAAAATCTTAAAAATGTATTGGTTGTTGCATCAATTTCCCTTAAAATGTGTACATATGTGGGTGCCTGTTTATTAGTATGCATATTTTATCATAAAGAGACATCAATACTGGATTATTTTTAAAAGATTTGACATAAAAATACTTCCTCAGAATAATTTAAGTAAATTCAAATAAAATTTAACATTCTTGATAAAATTCTCTGCTATGTTTTAATATGGAAAACATTCATATAATGATCAAACATTAAGATAATGATCAAAATTATTCAAAGTATAGCAATTCTTTTGTGGGATGTGGTTATAAATCTTCATTTAGTTTAGATTGTACTGTGGCTTAACATTTTAAGTACCTGTCAGGTTCAGTATCTTAGTTCCTCGGTTCATCTTAAAGACTGAAACCTCATCAGAGATTTACTATCTTAGGATAAAATCCAAACATCTTTGATTTAAATCGTATACAAATTTGCTCATCTGAGTGATCTCTTTTGAGTGCTTTTCTGAGCATGTGCTTTCTAAATCTGTCATGCAACTACGTTATCTTCATATGTGAATGTGTATTTTATATACTTGAATATGTTTTTTAGAAGTAGCTATTGTTTATCTTAAAAATAGTATGAAATAAGAAATTAATTGAACATTGTAAATATTGATATAGGGGAATGATCTCAGACCTCCAAATGATATAGGGGAATGAAACTCCCAACCTACTATATGTCTGGTGCAAGTTCGTGTTCTCTAAAACTGAAGAATGAATTTTAGGAACAACGGAGGGTAAGAGCATAATATATTTATTGAGAGAAAGAAAGCTTCTGTCTGAGGGACAGATGGGGTCCCAAGTAGGTTGCCAAAGACTCTGTCATTTCTAGGGACTTTTATAGAGTAAAACCATGAGGTTAGACGGGTCCAAGGCGGGGGAAAATAGAAACCTGTAAGGTGGGCATAAGGTGGGAGATAATTATGGTCAACCAATAAGACTAACTGCTCAGGTAAAATTGATTAAATCAACGACAAATGGGGAAGCGAGTCACGTAGTAAGCGGGGGATGCTTAACAGCAGTGACTCTTCCTGTAGGGGGTTGGGATGCTGACTCTTGACTTCCTCAGGGTGATAGAGAACTATTTGGATTGAAGACCCTTAGGATGCAGTTTTATTTGTTCTGCCTTTTGTCTTGAGATCTGGCCCACGGCAGGAGGTGCCTGTCTCCTCAGAGGTTACAAGGTATCTGAACTTCTGCACTGGTTCTTACGAGGACCTATCCCTGTCTGACTGCCTATAATAATTCTCAGTTGTCTGTAACAATATGACAGGTCCAAACTCTACGGAGGAGAGTACAGTAAATGATAAATTGTTGTTTCTAGTTATATTAAAATCAGTAATGAGCATTCTCACATGAGATTTTCAATATCGTATTGAAGTTTTTAATTAATGCAGAAAGGTAAGAAAACAATGTTTAAAAACATGTTTTAGCTGTGTTACTTATTATAACTAGAAAAGATATTGATACAAATGCGATAATGAACTACATGTTTGAATTAGGTGACAAATGACTTAAGGAGAAAATTTGTATCAATATTGATTATACTGTTTTAGCCCAATGTTGTCGCTATTTTTGCAGACCTAAAGATGCATAATAGAATAAAAACTGATTTAATCTTTATATCATGCCTCAAATTTTTAGTGCATTAATTTTTATAGAAGTTTTTGGTTCATAGCAAAATTGAATTAATGATATAGTGATTTCCTGTGTTTCATGACCTTTCACACATGCACAGCCTCCTTGGTTGTCAAAGTCCCTGCCCTAGTGGTACATTTATCATTGTTGATAAACCTACACTGATACATCACAATCATTCAAAGTTTATAGTTCACATTGTCTTGTTTTTGATGTTGCACATTATTTTTCTCATAGGCATGGAAAAATATATACTAATATAATCCACCATTATGTTATCACAGAATTTTTAGCAGATTGATTCTGTCTGTACTGTGGAATTATATCAAATAAGTCATGCAAAGGCAGGAAAATGATTTATCAATTGTTATCAAGTTATTCCATGACAATTAGTTTAAACATAAAGTTTATTTTGTTATTTAATTCCCTGAGAATTGAAAGTTTTTTCAGTCTTTTCTGCTTTCAACAAAGACAGTGCATGTTTTTATAGTTTTTTTTAACCATGAAATTGCATTCAAACATCCTTGAAGTTATATCCCTGTAAGATCACAATAGTAAAATATTTGAAACTGTTCTCTAGATCAGAGGTCCCTAGTTGTGATGCTGAAATTTTGAAAATGCATGTGTCAGAGAAACTAAGTCAGACTCACGGTAGGTGGAAGAATCTTGACATTTGCACAATGGTGCCATAAAATTGTCATTATTATCTACGTGCCATAGTACTGAATAGTCAGAAATATTCGCCCACAGAGACCTGTTGATTACAGAACTCATTATCAAGCTTCAAAGTGAAGCATTCAGTTTAATGGTATAATCACCTTTTTTATAGTACCTTTACTTCTATTTATTTTAATGACTATATTGTTTTGCTATATTGTGACTTAATCCTTTATTAATCACATATCATTTAAAGTTAATGTTTTTATAATTCCAACTCAGCCTATAACGATTAGAGTAACTTCTAGCATTACCCAAAACAATTTAAATTCATAACCACATTAAAGGATTTTAAACAGCACTTAAATACCCAATTTTCTTTTAAAAAATATAAGTAACAATTTCTGGAAAATCCAGTTAAATGTAGACATTATTACTGCATGCCTCGATCTTTCTCATTATGTGTACGAACTAGAAGAATTCTTGTCTTCAATAATTCTATAACTGAATTAATTCTATAATTGAATTAATAGGAAAAGATAAATACTCAAGAAGCATAAGTACCATTCTTCATCCCTGGGTAAAATAAAACTATAGATTATTAAAAATGCAATTGTACATTCATTCAGGAAATTTCTAGCTAGATTTATTTCAGCTGTGTGTTATGGAAATGAAATATGTTGATTGTCATTTAGCATTATTGATTCTTAATACAGGTATTCTTTAAATTAGGAAGAACATGATTAAACAGGACAATACTATTTCTCAAAACTATTATTGTAGATTACTATCTATCAAAAGCACTTTCCCTTCTTCCTGAGTTCAGGGTTAGAGTCTATTATCTGACCTTCCCTGATATAGGCCTGGGCATCCACTGAACTATGTTCTCAACAATGCAAATAACATTGTCCCAGATATACTCATACAGTTTTCAAATACCTCCCCCCAAATACTTTTTCCTGTTTTAGGTTGGCTAGAACTGTGATGACTCCAGCTGAATCCCTGTAGAACCACCTTGCAGAACCAGCACATTCAGCCTGGATGGGTTTGAGTAAGAAATACCTTTCTGCTTTCTGTCTGTTTATCACAACTATAGATGACTATAACTAATAGAGATGCCTATATTCTGTTTGGTTCTCAAAATCCATTCAGTGAGTCCTGGAATGTGCAGAACCAAGAAGCTGCTTTGTAGATTATGCCGTGAGGCAGCAGTCTTGGAATAGAACCTTGAATGAGTCATACTTGAGAGTAAGCTCCCTTAGAACAGATCAGGAAAGACCTCAGAATGCTCAACCAGCAAGCGTTAAGATTAAGGGGGAGCTCCCAAATGTCTGCTGCTCGCGTTTCCCCTCTGTTGCCCTTCCCCACACTATCACAGCCCGCCGTCTCCTTCTGTCTCCTCTGTGAGCACTAGGATGTATTTCACTGTGCTCTTTTATCCATGTTCACTTCAGATACCAAAGGAATCTACTCTACACCTTGCTTATTTTCGGGACGCCATTAGCTCCATGTCAAGCATGAAATCTTTTCATGTGCTTCTCAGTGTAGCAGATACCCTGGCTGAGCTGACTCTACCAAGACCCACAGAGATGATGAGTGGCACGGGGAGCTTTAAGGGTGGACTGACCTCTCCTCTGTTAACAGCTTCAATTAGAGCTTCAAAAAATCATTGATACACATGAAATCTGTCTGGAAAAAAATTGAGAACTGTAAAGGAATGATAATGTATGTCCAGAAAAAATAAAATATTAAAGATTCAAAGGAGGTCAAAATGTTTTTCTAGGGTATTAAAACATAAAGTAATTTTTTGTTGCACATAACTGCAATGGTAGCACTGCAAGAGACTGAGGGGAATCCAAAGACTAAGCCCAGCCTGTAGCTTATTGACTTAGCAAAACATAGCCTGAAAGAAGTGCATGAATGAATGAATGAATGAATAAATAAAGAGTTGGAGATACACCTCAGCATGAAGGCCCTAGGTTCTAGTAAAAACAAATAAATAAATAAATAAATAATCTAGGAAAGAAATTCTAGCATTAAAAATAAATAACCCAAAGTAGTAATAATGAAAGAGGAACTGTCTCCTTACCATCGCTCACTATTCCTCTTGAATGCTACTGTCCGCCACCTTCCTAGGGGACTTCCTTTCTCTGTCTTGCTGATTTTCATTTTGGTGCACAGTCCTTCCCTTTAGTGATCCATTTCTTAACTCTTTGGTGCTCTTAATATCTGTGTTAATGATCTCTCTGTACTCCAGATTTTTAGTTTCTCAACTGCCTCTTCCCTAAGGATCACATCTTTTAATTAACCACAGCCACTGCCTGCCAAAGGCATGCCTATGGAATTTACCACCAAGGTAGCCGGACACAATCTTAGCTCTTCCAACACCACTTGTGTTTCTACTTCACCAATACAGTCCTCTGGCTCCATCAATCTTTCAGTCCTACTAGTACCTAAATTTTTTAATGCCTTTACATTTTCAGTCTATCATTTCCTTGCTCTCATTGCCATATACGTACTCATTATATTTTAGCTTAAATTTTATAATCATTCTCATTACCTTCCTGCATGTGCTGTCAAACCTTTGGCCTCTCTTTCATCACACTTACTTTAGGTTAATGCTGCCTTAATAACCTGATTTCTTTCCTCTTATTCCATATTAGTACATATGGAATTGAATCTGGCTTGGAGAACAAAAACAAAAGAAAAACAAACCCAAGCAAATAAAAGCACTCTGGCTGTGAAGTTTTACTATCTGGGAATAATAATTTACACTGTATTATCAACCTATTATTTTTCATTTTTCTTTGATGAATATATTTGTTTTCTCCTTTCTTGTCAGCTTACCTATACTCCATTTCCCCTTTATCATTCTCTGTTGGTAAACATGATTGCTACTTCATTAAGGAAAACAATTTTGTACTATTGGTAGCATTTGAAAATATCTCATTATATGACTTATTTATATGACACTAATTGATAGTACATGTGCAATCATTTCTTTGTAGCCTTAATCTTTCAAGATAATATGGAGTTAGATGTTTATCAAAAAGTTCAAGAATCAATCAAGCTTTGTAGTTATTTTTTATTAAAGTTAATCTATTTTAGAGAATACATCTATTAAAATAGAGTTCATTAAAATTCTATCAATTATTATTCAAATGTTTAAAAATGTTATCTTGATAGCTATTAAACAAAATTATGTTGTTTTCCAAAACTAGCAGTACAATATTATGGGTAGGTGTATTTAAAATTATTTAATTTAACATGCTTATTGTCATGCCTTAGTGAAAGGCAGAAAGTAGAATAGAATTTTATAAAAGAAAGATCAAGATTCACTTTTGCTTTTGTGTTTAATATGCTTACTGGATATTCAAATGGAAATGTGAAATAGATAACTGTATGTGTGTTGTGAGTTCAAGATAATACTCTAGTCTAAAGAAAGAAATCGGTCTTTTGTAAGAGAAAGGAACCAAGACATGAAGCAGGGGAAAGAGTTGAAAAAATAATTAAGATACATTATGTATATGTATTAACTCCCTTGGGAATGTAATCATTATTTTGTACCAATATGTACTAATAAAAATTTTAAAAATGAAAATGACTGACTTAAAAAAACAAGCAAGAAAGAGTCTTTAGCACATTAATCAGATTAAAAGCATGGTATTGAATCAGTTTGCCACAGGTAAGGAGAACAATCACTGAAAACTAGAGCATTAAGAACTGGGAAAAAAAGAAGAGAAGGAATCAAAGACTAAGATGGAAAGCAAACAAAATTGTTTTGTGTAATATAAGAAGTGAATGAAGGAGGGAGTAAGCAAATATATCAAATTCAGCTGAAATATGTAAAATGAGGAGCAAACATTGACCACTGAATTTAACAGCATGTAGGTTACAGGTGACCTTTATAAAGGTAGTTTCTGTGAAAAGGTGGACATCAAAAAATGTGGTTGAAATGGAATTAGGGGAATAAGAACAAATAAACTGAAGATATTAATGACACATTTATGAGAAGTTTGGCTTCAAAAGTGAACAAAGAATGGTCAGTACCAGCTAGTAAAAGAAAGGAGAAGGAAAGAAAGAAACAGGGAAGGAAAAAGGGAAGGAGGAATAGAAAGAAAGAGAAAGAAAGAGAACAGAAAAACTATACAATTAGTACTCAGCATCAAAAGGGGAAAAATGTGGAGTCAAGAAAATGAGATCTTAAGATGGAACAAATGAGTGCACTAATGTGGTTCCATTACACAGCAAATACACCAGATAATTGCATTTAACTAAAAAAGGGCAAACATTTTGGAGCAATGTTATTAAGTAGGTAAGAGGTATTCCTGTAAGGAAATGTAGATGACATATGGACATAAACAATTCATTTATAAAATCATAGGAAATACAAGAATATGACTTTAAATGTTATTAAACAAATATTTACAGTTGCATGAATTTGGGAATTGCCTGTATTAACAACTTCAATTTTCTTTACTATGAGAAATAAAATCATGCCTTGAGGTTGATGTGCTTGGTTTCTGAGAATGGGATTAGAAAATCACCATTTATTACAAAGGAACTATAAAATTTCTAGGAAATCCTTTCAGTCCTATCGTCTGACACCACATTTGCATTCCTGGTATCCCTCTTCAGAACTGAAAGTAGCACTAATGGTGCTGTTTTTCCATCCAGCTTCACCTGAATAGTAGATCAAAAATAAGCAAAGTTTTGATGTCCTTTTGGCTGGATTTTTCCAGTTGAGTGCAATAAAGCAAGGAACAAGAGAAGGATTCAGAGATTCGTGAAAAAGAATAATTTAAGAGGTTAACTATGACTCTAAAGCTGCTTGAAGGATAATGAAAACATCCAACAAGTGACCTAAAATGAGAATGTGGTAATTTATTACAGAAACAAGTCGTTGGAAAGTATTGTTGTTTGAAATAATCACGAAAGATAAGAGACTGTGGACTAAGAGTGGGATGCCCAAAACTGGAATTAGGAAGAGTTACATTCAGGATTCGAGACACCAGAAGCATGTAGATGGTAGAGGAGAAGCAAGGTTTGAAATGTGACAACCAGAAGCTATTTTGAGAGAATTCTGCCTGTGGGCAGACATGTAAAATCTTAGGCAGAATATTCAATTCTTCAATACAGAAGCTCTTTTTTATCAGGAATACACACAGTCATGCAGTGTTTAGGAGGATAAAGCACACCAGGTGTTTGTCTCATTTCATGATGGAATCATGCCAGATAGAATTTATCAGAGTTTTCATGTTTATCAGGAAAAAATACTTAGTAACCCTACAAACATCAAGTTATTCTGTGTTTAAAGTTCCACACTTTGAAAATAATAAATAACATGTTTAATCTTTATTGCTAAAAGTACTGGATTTTCTTAATTTTCTTTATAGAAAATAATATTTTAAAATATTTCATACAAAGAGACAAAAGACTATGAGGTAAAATAAAAAAGGCATATAATTTTATGCACATAAATATGTAATTTTGTAGTATCTGCTTATTTTTATAATTCTTATTATTTTCATTTCTTCTCTTTTAAATATATACTCACCTTTAAATCATGTTACCTCGTACTTTACAAAATTTTTCTAACAGCTGTACAAGTCTGAAGTCCCACTTAATCTGGATCTGCCCCTGGATTTATAGGTTTTTTTAGGTGATGTTAAAGCTTAACCATATTCTCTTGGATTTTTTTCTCTTCTTAAATAAAAAAAGTAAAACACTGCTTCATATCCATCTTGGAAAATATAGAAAATTCCAGTAACAATAAAAACTTGGGATTTTCATTTGAAACATGCATTATTTCACGTTTCATTTCTTGAGTTTCAATAGTAATAACCAAAATGTTTGTGTTCAGAACCCTACTAACTTTAGATACATAAATATCTTTGACCAGAGTATATTTGCTTCAGGTAAAATTACACAGTCAGAAATAAATTGCATCTTATTTTCATCACATATAGTATATTTTATGAGCACTGAAATAACTCCTATCATAAGAAAACCATATTTTTCTCTTTCCTCTGTTGACAAACTGTCACTATTTCATTATGTACATTTACACACTCTATATGTCCCTAGAGACTTTCCAGATGGCCTTTGCTTTCTCCAAGATAAAAATCTCTTTTTTTGTATGATGTTCAAATCACTGTATCTATTTTTAACGCTGTTTAATATTGACAATAATGTTATATATTTTTATCTTAGTTTTTTTATTTTAAAGAGAATAAAAACATGCAAAATAAAACAGAACAAAGTCAATCAAAGCAAAGCAGTGTAAGTGACACAGAACTTCAAAGCAATACGAAGTCAATAACGGTTGCCATAATGCCTCTTGTCATCTTCAAAACAGCTGTAGATACCTTCAGACAGAGCAGAAATCAAACAGAACAGAACAGAGTAAACCCAATAAAAACAAAACAATGAATGCAATAAAAGACTTCAAAATAAGACAACGGTAAATCCAAAATGGCTGCCATAACCTATCTTGCTGTCTTTGAAATAGCTGCCCATGCCACTGGATATAACAAAATCAAGCAAAACAGAATAAAACCCAACCCAACAAACCAATGAAAATGATACAGGACTTCAAAACAAGGTAACATGGAGTTTAATTTTATATTTATAGCTCAAAAATAGGACAAAAAGAAAGGAATGAATGTGCAAAAAAAAGGAGTAAATGACTAAATAATCATAGAAATGAGGCAGGAGAGTGTTAAATGCAATGATCACAGCAAGTGTGAAGGAAAAAAGAAAAGACATAGTACCTATAATTCTCATACATACTTCTTTCTTGTTGCAAAAATATTACATGATAAAATTTTCTCTGAATTTAATTTTTCTAAAATATTTAAGGGATATGGAAAAAATGAAAGCCATGGCAAGAAAACAAGACACCTTTATGCTACTTGGAGTAATAAACTTGAAAGATGTATTTTCATCAAGTCAAATAGAAGAAACTTAGACAAGTTGAGTCACAATGTACCTATACACTTACATTCTCACCCATAATCATAAAAACTTATACGGCTTTCACACACCACCATAAACACAAACTACTTGAAAAAATACTAAGTTACTCAAATATAATCTATGAAACAACATATTTAAACATAGTATAACAATTTAAAACTTTAATTTTAAAACCATTGTAAAATGGTTGGACATTTTTAAGTATTACCCAAGAAAAAAGATTTCTGATTCTTCATTGGCATTGTTTCTTAACTCTTATCAAAGAATTGTGATAAGTAGGAAACTAATAGAAAAAATAACACCAACCTATTTCTTTCTCATGCAGAGGAGAGAGTGAGGCCAATAACCTGACAGTGTTTGGACTCAAACTCTGTGTAGGTCATGGACCTTTCCCACTTCCCGCTCAAGGCAGCACTGTGGAACTATGCTTGTTTGGATAGTACAAAGGAAATACCAGTGGGATACCTAAGTTGTGATGATGATGATGGTGATGATGATGATGATGACAATGATGTTTACATACTTTGAGATGAGTCTGACATGTAACTTATTTTCCCACAGAGATAAACAGTAGGATGAACTCTGTAATTCTGAGAAAAGTGTTTTCTTATTTAACATACTGCAGTCATAAAGTAACTCCCATGACCAAAATATACTGAAAGATTTTCTTACACTGTGCAGTACATAATAGTTCTAAAAGCTCTACATGAGCTAACATTAATAATATCAACAATAATTAAAACGGGAAAAGGGAATTAGATGAATTGGGAAAGAGGGAGGCAGAAAGGGGATTGAGAGAAACAAGCCGTATTGTATACATGTACTAACTCCGCAAGATTGCTGCAAAATGCATGTGCCGCAAGCATGTACTAATAAAAAAATCTTACATGCACTTACAAGGTTCATATTTATTAGATGCCAAGTATCTGTATTATTGTTATTAAAATATCGGATTGATGGAATCCACAGAGCAACAGTCAAACCTCATTTTAGCCATCAGTTTCAACCACCTATACTTCAACTTGAAAAAATATTTTTAATAATATAACTGGGCAGCAAAGCATCCTACTTCCCTCCCTTACCTATTAGTAAACAATAGCAGGAACCAAAGGCAAAACAAGGGTAAATCAATGTGAACAAAAAGACAATTTGTAGACTGTCATTACAGTATATTTTGGATAATAAATTTTTCCTACAAACTGCATCAAATATAGTTATTTAAATCATGACTAGAAAGGAGAATGATCTTTTAAGAATGACAAGATAACTCAGTGTTGTACTTTAAAAACAAATGTCTCCAGATACTGTTTAATTATTTCAAGTATCTCTAATCCAGAATCAACATGTCTTCTAACACAGGGTGAAAAAATAAATACCTATATGACACAGCTGCCATTGTTTCTTAATATAAATGTGTGATTTTTAAAAATAAATTTTGAAACTTTAATATATTCTAATTATGAGACTGCTCAACAACGCTTTAAAAGTCAGCTTTGAACATTATTCTAAAAATAATTTAGAAACCATGAAAGGAAATGTTGCATTGTGTCATATTCATTGTCTGGACAAAAATGTAATTTTTACTTGCTTAACTTCAGATTGCTTTTCTTCTCCATGAAACATTGTGTCATAACATAAAGAGCATGAACTTTAGAGGTAGTTTGCATTTTAAATTCTTGTTCTGCTCGATGAATGAGAGGACGCTACTTAAGTCTCTGAACTTTGGTTTCATTATCTGAAAAAATAAATAATATGTACATTAAAGGTTTCTGTGAGGGACTTATCAGACTTTATTATAAAAGGAATGCACTTGGCACATAATAACCAATTCACAAAAAGTACGTTTCCCTCATTCTCTTCCAGTGATGAAATTCACATTTCAATAAAAAAAACACTCCATCACTAAATGTATTCAGTGTACATATGTAGAAAATTAAGAAAATATTTGACAAGTATCCAGAGAAATAGTAATATTGGAATAAATTTACATAACAACAGTTTCAACTCTTATGCACTATCAAATCTAAAGGAAAATATTCATTACACTGCATATGTTTAGACAACTTAGAGATTTTCTGGTTTCAAAGAAGAATGTGTTAACATCATAGCAGGCAATGTCATAGCCACCCATGCCTCGGCACACAAGGGTGAAAATAAAGGAATTTGGCTTCTCCCTCCGTGTCGGACAAGGATTCAGGAATCCACTTAAACTCCCTTCACATGTGCTTGAAAACTCTTGTGAGAGAACAGACAGAGCTACCAGTGTATTAGAATATCCACTGAGTACACTGTATAATACATATCTTCCTAGAATAATAAATATGTTACACAATATATTTCTAGAAAGATATATACCTCTAGAAAGATGTATTTGTATATATGTGTATCTCTCGAAAGATATATATTATATAGTGTTCTCAATGCATATTTATGATATATATGTATATATATCACAATGTATTCATTGGAAGAGATTATTATAATATTATCTCTTGATTACTAGATTGTTTATTCTTAGACACTTGTACTTTCTAGTAGCTAATATGTGCTGTCAGTGTAGAAAAAAATGATTCAGAATTATCAACCTTACAAAAGTTCTTGTATTTAAATTAGGTAGTAATAGTCTGTTGAATCAAGACAATTAAGGAAAAGGAATGCAAATATGTTCAGAGGTATTGAGAAATTCGAATCTGAAACAAACAGAAAAGACAGATTTGTTAGCCAACAAAATAAGATAAAGAACAATTTGGAAAACTTTGGCATACTTCTCTGTTGCTATTAATGTCAGTATCTTTAGTTGTGATTTTTAAAATTTTCTTTGCACGTTCTTTTTTTCCTGAATCAATTTGCTTTGGAAAAAATGTAGAAGGCTCAATGAAATGAAAAATGAGAAACATTTTTCCACGCTCTTTGCACTATAATTTGTTCTAGGATTTCACTTTCTTTAGGAATGCCCCTTTAGTCAAAAGTTCATTCATTTTTCTTAGCTAACTTTGAATGATTGCCTGCATTTCATGAAGACAAATCTAAAAATGCAAGCATTTCTTCACCATGTGCCTGCTGACTTAGTTCCCACTCCACCACTGGAGTCTCTCTGCAGAGGGATGACAATCAGAGAAATAAATTAGCATGTCTGAAACGCAGGTTTACTGCAGTGTGACTGTTCCTCATTATTGTCAACCAATCAAATTAAAGAACTATTAAAAATCTGTTACTTTCAGAAAATATCATTAGCTAACAATTTTCAAAACTAGTTTCCCATGATATGAGTCAGGATTTTTGAATCTCTGTAAGAGCTTAGAAATAAAATTGTATTAAAATAAGGAATCAAATAAATGGTATGATTTTTACTCTCTATATCATTTTTCTTGTAAGCTATCTCATATATATCAGATTCGACTTGTATCTTAAAATTGAGCTCCACTACTGTGTTGAAGAAAATGAAAATAATATTGATTTCAGCATTTTATCATCTAGCATTTTAAACAATCTGAAAGGAGAAATGGTACAACTCATAAATCACGGAATATGGCAGTGATACCAGTGGCATTATTTTGAACCTTTCCGATTAATTCCCTTCACAAATGTAGATGGAGTAACTAGAACAACACAATCACACAGCATTTATCTGTTAGTCAGTATGTACCTTAAAATACATTACCAGGTTTTCTTTACAAACTCCAAACCTTGATATGTGTGTATCTGGATGGGAGGGACAATCATGCCAAACCCGTAACCACAGCTACCTTGCATAATTTTGACAATGGTGCAGTAGGCAGACAGCGCACACCTGGCTTCACACTGTGAGGAACAAAGAAAACACAGTCAGAGAGAATAGCCCCAAATGAAGAGGTCCTGACAAAGCCTGAAAACACAACTGGTTACTGTGGGAACAGCATGTGAAACTGAGGAGGGTTTCACTGCACAATTTGTGGGAGGAATAAAGAGAAGAATTTTTGTCTGAGTAGTGTAGATGCAATCTTATAAATCCTGGGAACTTTGTATACTGTACTCAAAATTCAAACATAAAAGGCAAAATCTAAAATGGGAATTAGTAATAAGATAGACAAAGAGCAGAAGATAAATTGGAAGAGATACTGATACTAAAGGCAAAGAATTATCCACATAAAAGTGGAGAAAAAATAGGGAATGTATACTTCAGAATGTACAAGTGCATTGTTTTCATTCTAGAAGTTCATTGCTTTTAGTTGTTTCAACATTACTGTGTAGCATCCCAATTAATGTTTTAAAGGTAACAACATGAGGAACTTTTATTTTTTATTTTTTGCTCAAGTTTTTCCAAGACATCCTAGAGAGAGAGAGAGAAAAAAAAAAAGTGGATGGTGTTTTCTGTTTGCTTGTTTGTTTCTGTTTTTTGTTTTTGCTGCTGGGCACAGAACCCAGGACCTTTGTACTGAGCTTCATTCTCAGTGTTTTTTATTTTAACGTTTTATTTATTTCTTTATTTTCTGAGTCAGGGTCTCACTAAGTGACCAAATAGCCAACGCTTGGCTTCAAATTGCAATCCTCCTGCCTCAGGTTCCCAGAGGGCTAGAACACAGGTCCGAGCCACCAGGTCAACTTATTTTTCTTTAATCAAACTTTTTAAATTGAGGTCATGTAAATTTGCATGAATAATACAAAGAAAGCTATTGTATTTTTTATCTTGTTTTCACCAATGGTGACATCTTGCAAAACTACAGTACAATATCAGAAACAGGACACTGACTTTGATCCAGTCAAAATGAATTAAGAACAGTTCCATCACCGCAAGGATGCACTTGATGCTGACATCAATTTCTATCTCTCAGACTCTTGTAATGAGTAACCTTTCCTCCATTTTGTAAGTTGGTCATTCCAAGGATGCAGTGTAAATGAAATCATATAGATATAAATTTTGAGATTCTTTTCATTTGGCTTAGTTACTTAGATTCTTTAGGTTGCTTGTACCTCTATTTCTTCTTATTAGTAATTAGTGTACTGTGGTATGAACATACTGCAGATTTTAAACATTCATCCATTGAAAGACATCTACAATGTTTCTGATTTTAAGTATTAGATACAAAGCTGTTGCAAATATCTACAAACAAGATGTTTTGTCTATTTTTCTGGAGTAAGAACCATAAGAATGCATTGGGTGTATTGTACAATAGTTAATTGTGAAGGTTTGGTTTTGTTTTGTTTTCCTTTGCTTTTTTTTTGTTTGTTTGTTTTGTTTTGTTTTGTTTTGTTTTTCAATGACACTGCCAAACTCTTTCATAGGAGATACGTTATTGAATATTTCCATCAACAGTGCATGAGTAATCCAGTTTTTTAACTGTATGGTCAGCATATGATTTTGACCACTTTTGAAAAAAACTAGCCAAAAGTCAGGCATGGTGATGCACGCCTTTAATCCCAGAACTCAGAAGGCTGAGGCAGGAGGATCATTGTGGGTTTGAGACCAGCCTGGGCTACAAAGTGAGTTCAAGGCCAGCCTGAACTGCATAGTGAGACCCTGTCTCAAAAATTAGGGCCAGGGATTTAGCTCAGTGACCTAAGTGCCTGCCTGGCAGGCGTGAGGTTGTGAGTTCGATTCCTGGTACCAAAAAAACAAAAACAAAAACAAAACAAAACAAAAAAAAACAAAAACAAATTTAGCCTCTATAATTGCTGTGTATCAATACTTCATTATGGTTTTATTTTATATTTCCCTATAGTGAATGATGGCAAAATATTTTCAGATGTTTTTAATGTCATCTTCATATCCTCTTTGGTAAAAATATCCCTTTGTGTGTTTTGACTATTTTGGAAATAAATTGTTGGTTTTACAATTGAATTTGACACTTTTTAAATATATCTTACATATTATGAGAATATTTTATATAACAAAATACTTCATCATATATGAGTTTCCAAATACATTAACCAAGTACATAGTTTGTTTTTTAAGCCTTTTTTTTTTTTTTCTTGTCTTTTTGAGACAGGATCTCATTATGCAGTTCAGGCTGACCATGAACTCATTTTGTAGCCCAGGCTGGACTCAAACTTGCAAAGATCTTCCTGCCTCAGCCTCCCAAGTGCTAGGATTATAGGCAAGCACCACCACACCTGGCTTTTTTTCTAATCCTTTTAACAGGACATTCTGTAAAACAGAGTTTTTAATGGTGAGAAAGTGAAATTTATCAATTTTTCCTTTTATAATATGGTTTTATTAATGTCAAGTGTAAAATTTCTTTCCTTAGTCTTAGATCTCAAATCCAGTCTCTTCTTTTCTTCTAAAAATTTTGAATTTTGTTTCATTGTACCAGTAATTTTGAGTAAAAATTGCATAAAGCATGAATGAGTTTCATCTTGTCTATAGAGAAACTATTGGAGTCAAAATATAATGTTCAAATGGCTATTTGAAATGTTATGGCACCTGTACCAAAAATTAGGTAGCCATAACTATGTTGGTCTATTGATGAATTTCATTTTTATCTCATTAACCTAATGCACATGTTCCTTTATCAATATAGATGTTCCTATTTTATTGATTCTCCTGTATAATAACTAGTCAGACCTATGACCTGTCTTTGTTTTTGTACATTTTTGGCACTCGGTGTCTTTTTTTTGTACAGTGCACATTGTTTAAGCAGCATTGTGATTTTTACTGATTTTACTGTACAGTACAGTACCATTGTTTTATGTTCTGTTATTCACTACATTACTGCATGTAAGAATTATGCAGATAAAGACAGTCACGAGTTGGAGTTTACTTGGACCATTTCTTTGTCTTAAATATTGTAATGCACAGACTATATCCAGTTCCTCAATTAGCGACCAATTCATTTAATGACAAGATCACAGGATCTGAACTCATTCTTTAAATGAGGAATGTTTGCATTCCACAATAAAATTTATTATTCTTGATAAAATAAAATTTCAGTTAAAGGTGGTTTGCTAATACCTACTAGTCTGGCACAGTAAAATTTATCTAGTTACAATTTTGAAAACTTTTTTAGCAAATTCTTGCTGTAGTGATTAAGTTTAATTAATTATTGGATGGACATCATTTATTAATGAGGTAATAAATTACAAGAAAATTTAGCTTGATATATACCTAGCTATATAGTTTTTTTTGTTTGTTTCATTTTCTGAGACAACATAGTTCAGGCTGGCATTAAATTCATTATGTAGCCCAGGCTGTCCTTGAACTCAGAATGATTTTCCTGCCTCAGCCTCCCAAGTACAGGGATTATCTGTGTGTGCCACCATACCCAGTGAGCTTCAAATATTAATATGAAATAATAAATACCAATTCAGAGTATAATAAAAGTTAATTGCTTCATAGTCTTTTAAAATTTAATTTAAACTGTGCCCAAGAGATGAAAATAAATCACATGTAAGAATCACACAGATTTCACTGTAATGCAATATAACAGGGACAATGAGAAAGTTTCAGCTCTCAGTTGTCTAATAATTTCATAAAGCACAAAACTTAATTACGTGGAAAAATGTTCCAATATTTTTTATATTATTTTTGCAAAAGTGCAACTAGACCAAACCATTTATTAAGTTTGGTTAATTTATATTGTTTTGCGATCACTAACTGCAAAGAAAATGTGTTTTGTAAAATATAGACATATCTGATCTGAGTAAGTTTCAAAAATCAGGGTATTAATCAAAATTTATGTCTTATTACATCAAAATTGCTCATAAAAACCCCTTAAATCCAGAAACCTGAGGATTGACTCTTAAAAACCTCAATAAAATTAAATTTTCCTTTTCTATTCAGAAGCATTTGTTTAATTTGCATAAATTATAAATTTTTCAAAACTGAAATTTAGAGGAGACCACGGAGTAATTAATAAACAAGAAACTATTTTCATTACTATATCTGCTAATAAAATATACACACCTCACAACAGTGTTTTACAAAATTAAAAAATAAAAGATTATGTGCAATTGGACAATAAATTTAAAAGGAAAACATATATATAGTTTAGTAGGTGGCATTTTATAAAAATAAGCAAACTAGTTGGCTTAATTTTATAGGAATGAAATCATCCTTTGTTTAGAATCTTAGTATTTTAAAATAGAATGGTCTCAGGATTTTTATTCTACTATTAGCAAGTAAATTTTCAGTTGAAATTTACTTTTTAAATGGCATTAGTCTATCAATAGATACTGTGAATAAAACAGAATAGAGAAAATTTTGTTTAAAATGTTAATTTATGTCAAGATATATAAAACTTTCATGAGTTATTCTGTAAGATTCTTAAGATTAATATGTCCAAGCTGGGCAGTTTACTGAACAAAGTACTAAAAAGCGTTTTGAGATCTAACATAAACAAAAACAGACTCATATTTTGTTTGCAAAATGTTGAAAATTCATTTAAATACTTAAGTTTTACATAACTGATTTGTTTTCATTATGATGGACAACAGATTTTACGCCTTTTTGTTTGGCATGGTTAAAATAAATACAACTTTCCACCTCCAGTAGCATCTAAATAGAGTCATGATATAGAATTCTACAACAAAATATAAATTTAACATAAAAATAAAAGCTGATTTAAGTGTGAATACTGATGCCACTTAGAAAATATTGAGCATCAATTTGAAAGTCTAACCAGGGCATATACTGGCTCTGATAGTTAACTGATTGTGTCAGCTTGAGTAAGAAGTGCCCAACTAAACTGGTTCAGGATGTTTCCTGGCTTAGCCAAATGGATTTATTTTTATTTATTTATTTAGTAGAACTGGGGATCAAACTCACAACCTCACACCTGCCAGACAGGCACTTAAGCCACTGACCCAAACTCCCGGCCCTAGTTTTTTGAGACAGGTTCGCACTATGTAGCTCAGGCTGGCCTTGCGCTCACGGTGTAGTCCAAATTGGCCTCGAACTCACAATGCTCTGCCTACCTCAGCCTCCGGAGGGCAGGGATTACAGGCATGCGCCACCACTCCCGGCTTCTGGCCCAATGGATTTAAGGAAGACAGAAGACCCAACCTGAGTGTGAGTGGCACCAACCAATTGGCTTGAAGACAGAAGGCTCACTTCTGTTTCTTCAAAGGAGCTTTCGTCTTCACCTTCACCGTGAATGTCATCTCCTGGCTTTTAGCACAGAATCTTCAGCCTCCAGGGCAGAACTTCGGCCTCCTGATATGGACTTGCATAGGGCACTACAATAAGCTCCAAGCCTTCAGTTGGACCCTTTGCGTCTCCAGCATATAGACAGACGTTTTGCATTTTTCCACACCTGAATCTGCAGGCGGCCTTTGTAATCCAATCTTGTAAATTTTTATATGTTTATGTATCTTGCTTTGAATCTGTTTCTCTAGTAAACACTGACTGATCACTGGCTTTCTCTTCATCTTCTATTACGGTTTGGATCAGCAGCAATCATGAAAGAATTCTGAGCGTGACCAGGTAGAAAGGAGGGTGTATAATTTGAAGCATTCAAACTAACTTCAATAGTTCTTCAAGCACAAGTAGTTATTGAAACATGATTCACTTTGCCAGTCAACAGGAGTAGTATTGTATGAGTTCATTATTGTAAGATCTAAAATTGAGGCCATGTACTTTTATTCTTTGCTGCTTGGATTCAAATTTACATATGAACAATCATGACTTTTTTATGTCTAGAATCAAATGCAAGAAACAGAATTGCAGATTGCAACAGAGTTAATATTAGTCAAGTGATTCTGCAACATAAGCATACCTTTCTGTTTTCTCAGTTGTTTTACAGGTATTTGTTCCCCAATTCCTTCTAAATTTCACTGCCCCAGAAAATGTGAAGGACTCTGGAACCAATATTAAAAAAAAGCAAGTGAAATAATTCTAGGAGATTTATATGAAATAAATTTCAGAAGTCTTAAGCTACAATAGATTTTTTTTTGCAGCATGTATTTGCTGTCAGCAGTGCATGGAGGTTTCTGTGTACAAACATATGTAAATATGTTGATTTAAGAATTTTCATTTTCAAAAGTGTAATGGAAATAATCACTATGATAATCAGCAGGAGCAGTAGCAACACCATCATTTCATAGCCATATTTTACACTTTCATGTTAGCTTAAACTGGTGATTTCTTTTGGTAATATTCTGAAGTATTTTTCTGTGACATTGGACAGTCAAAAGAGAATTTTGTAGAACCATTAAGTGGGCTACAATAACTATTCTTTGATGTTTCATGTTTTATTCATTATTTTACTACATCACAGAATTTATAATCCTATTAGCATTGCTAAACTGTAAAATATAAAGTGGTATCTGGGAAAACATTAATTCTTTTGAAAATGTTGAAAGATTTTAAGGAGGCTTCAGAATCATTTTAGACTACAAATCTGAAAAAAACTATCCCTAGCTTAAAAACGTGATTATTGTAAATTTGTTTTCACTTCTCTAGGCTTACAATTTGTTCTTTTCATTCTGATCAAAAGATTAATTATAGAGATATTTCTTGGTTAATAGGTATTCTTTGCACATAGTTCAACACTGCTAAAAGGTGAAAGTTGCCTCTGTAAGACAATTAAATTGAACTTGTAGATCAAAAAGCATCTGTATTATTAAAAACAGGGCTAATAGTGGCATTCTAACTGCAAAACAAAATGTTCATAAATGAATAACACCGCTCATGTATGAGTAAATGATCTGAATTTTATGTTAAAGTTGTATTCAAAATCCTGTTCCTAAGCTGATCAAATAGCTAATTAAATTCTTCTGGTATAAACTCACAAGCTGCTCATCTTTTCAGAAGGCGAACAGTCAGCCTGTATGATCAAAGTAGACCAAATAAGAGGAAATCAAATTCGGTTATTTCTGAGGATAACCTAGGAACCGGGCATCAGCGATTCAGCAGAGTCATGCATTATGTGCACCTCCATCACCCCTAGCAGGAGGTTCACCCCACATATCCTTAGGGCTGTCAAGATGATTTAAGGGGGTTGCATCTACTTCATAGTCAATGTTTGTCTCTTGCTCTTTTAAGTGTGTGTTTGTATGTATATCTGTGTGCTCTAAATAACTAATAATATAATTTGTGCTTTATTAGGTTTGTAAAGCTGTACTTTTGACTTTATTAAATTTGGGTTTTTGAATATTTATTTTGCTGTAAAATAAGAATTATCTGCCCTTAATACACAACAAAGTGTGAAACTTTGAACTACTGAACTGTTTTATTCATCTACCCTGAGGGAATAGTTCAATGATTTTTCTATTAATTTAAAATCATTTACTATGCTGATTATTTGTTTGCACTCATTTTAGTCACTCATAGAAGATTCAGAGATCACAAAATCACTGCCTTTACAAAGCTTATACTCTTGTAAAAGTTGAGAGTTAATAAATAAACTACTAGTGTCTGGGAGAAGGTCAATCTTAAATAGAATAAGAAAGTTCTCAATCAAGAGGTAGCATCAAAGATGAGATCTTGTGACACCTATCTCCTTTGCTGTTTGGTCTCCATACCCAATTTCTTTTCTCCTTCATTCTCATAGGGTTGTTCAGTTGCAGAATACCTGTCTGATCATCTCAATAATATTATCTGAAAATAAATATTAGCGGAAGGAATACACAAAAATTCCACAATATTTTTTCTTCAAAGGAAGTCTTCTTGATGTCTGTTGTGTTTTAATGTATACCCAGGAAGAGAGCAGCAACTGTCAAAAAGAATGAAGAAAATTCAAATGGAAAGAATATGGATCCATCAACAATCATGTGGAAGAAATCAATATATGAACCTGGAACTTAGTGAAGGTCTGTGAACATAAATACCTATTTCATATAATCTATTTTACTATGAAACACAGATGGGTACAAAATAAGGTTGGAAATGAAGTAATAGGGATGATAAGTGTGAATTCTCAGAGGCAGCAATATTCTTGACATATTAAGGGAGTATTTGGAGACCTTTATAAGAGTAATGGAGAAAATAAGGAATATAATAGCAGAATATAAGCTCAGAAAAGAAAAATAGAGTCCATTTAATATTTTTAATTTCACTTCTTACTTTGTACCACAAATTACAAGGTCAGCAACAGTTACTAGAAATTTAACTACAAACATTTTGAGATTGTGTTATAAGAAATAAAGAGAAGGAGCCGTTCATGGACTGTGGGGGAAGAGAACAAGAAGTCACCAATAAGCAAGCCCTCCTTGTGAATCAGCACCATGCACGGGTCACTGTTGGGAGAGCCAGATGCCAGCCCCTTTCACTGCACAGGCTGGGAAACAAGAAGAGCCAACACACCTACATACCTCATTCCCTGCCCCCCCATAAGCGACTGGCTGATCCAGAGAAACACAGGCTGAGATGATAGCTATTGAGGTAAGATACAATTTAATGTTTGTAGTGTTGAGTGTTTCACTGACTTTGCAGGTCTAAAGCTGGCAACCTGATCATCTATTCACAGGATAACAATATGCAATGTAGGATCTATGGGGGAATCTCCTTCTGAAGGTGGTAGCCATTGTTGATTCCCTGTCATCTTGTTTTGAAGTCCTGTATCATTTTCATTGTTTTCTTGGATTGGCTTTTGTTCTGTTTTGTTTTGTTTGATTTTATTATATTCAATGGATAGGCGCTATTTCAAAGATAACAAGTTATATTATGGTAGCCATTTTGGATTTACTATTATCTTGCTTTGAAATCCTTTATTGCATTCATAGTTTTGTTTTTATTGGTTTTATTCTGTTCTATTTTATTTGATTTTTACTATGTTTGAAGCTATCTGCAGCTATTTTGAAGACAATAAGAGGCATTATGGTAGCCGTTGTTGAATTCCTATTGTTTTGAATCCCTGTATCACTTACACTGCTTTGTTTTGATTGGCTTTATTCTGTTTCATTTTGCTTGGTTTTATTTTTTTTTAAATAAAAAAAAAAATTAACGAGAGGGACAAGAGCCAAGTTATAATGTAAATATAAGTTAGAATGCTTTTCTGTTGAAAGTAAAAGGCAAACACAGAGGCATCAATCAGGACACATTTCAGTAAGTTTATGTTTTTTCCTTGAACCATGGCGCTAGCTGTTACTTTGATCAAAGTATACAGATTGTGGGAAATGTTTAAAATATAGGTGCATTTGAAGTAGAATCAATCACACTGTCTCATAGTTTGGATATAGGCTATGAGATAAAAAGAAATTTCTACATGATAACCTCAATTATTTTGGCTTGAGGTAGGGCAAGAATGAATTTCATATTGTAAGACAAGATTTAGGGTAGAAAGCTGTTTAGTGTGTGAAGTCTGATAGCTGCTACAATTTGTTAGTTAGGCCCCCAGATTAGCTCAGTATCCAACAACTGCATAGAAATTTATGCAAACAAGAATGGAGTACAGGAAGCACAAGAGAGGTGCGAGCTGGAACCGTAGCTTCATATTTCAGGGTTTTAGGTCAATTAGAACTTTCAGAGGAATGGGTCCCATAAGGAAGCTGGGCAAGACTGAAAAGTGAAGTTAAATGGTTGGTTTTAGGCACTTCTAGATTTAGGCCTTAAGAGACTACTAGGAACTAGCAGAATAAACTAAGAAATACAATGTGAAAAGGTAGAAATGTGTGATTTTCTGGGTGTCAATAGAAGAAAGTGACTTTCAGAGAAGACAGTGACTACATGACTTAAAATCCTCATGATGCAGAAGGGATAAGCTCAGCACATTGGAAAGTGGGTATGGTGATGAGTAAGAACACAAATGGAAAGTCAGTGTTCAGCTATGGCCTCTATTGGAAAAAAAGGCAGAGTTGGTGTGAATGTGTTCAGGGTGCATCCACAAAGTCATCATGGATTGGCATTTTATTCTCAGTAGAAGAGGAAGCAAAATAAACTACTAAGACTAAAGTTGCTGGTAAAGCATTTTAATATTCTGAGGAAGAAAATACAGTTACTAAAGTGCAAGGATTTCAGGGATGCTAACAATCTCACAACGTTCTACAAACTAAATTCAAATATTAAACAAATCGGTAAAAGTGTTCAGTTTTCAAAGATATAAATGCCTTCAACAAGAATATCTATAAGACAGTTTTGATGGAATGCAATACTAATATTATAGAAGGCTTTTTGGATGCCGGTTACTAAACTATAAATTTGTTTTGTTTCCCAGCGGCTTTATACTCTGTTAGATATGTGAGAGGTAAAAGTTGGAGACAGAATGTTTTTGAAATGCAGGGGAGAACTGGCACAGCTTCAAGAGTCATCCCTGTAGATCAATTTCATGAAAGAGTACATGCAGAAGTAGAAGACTTTAAAACTGTTCAAGTACAAATACTCCTTGTTAAGTCCTCCCATTGCTTGAGAATAATGCCTTACTCCCCAGAAATCATAAAATCTGGAAAGTGCTACATGGCACGTAGGCCAAGGGTTTTTCCGTCAAAGCATTCAAGGAACCTTTGCATCTAAAATAATAAACCTAAACCAGGCATGGTGGTGCACACCTTTAATCCCAGTCCTCAGCAGGCTGAGGTAGGAGGAGCGTTGTGAGTTTGAGGCCAGCTTGGTCTACAACATGAGCACAAGGACGGCCTGAACTACATAGTGTGACCCTGCCTCAAAAAACGAGGGCTGGGAATTTGGCTCAGTGGCTTACACGCCTGTCTGGCAGGCGCGAGGTTGTGAGTTCCATCACTGGTGCCACAAATAAATAAAATAAAATAAAATAAAATAAAATAAAATAAAATAAAATAATAATCCTTAATGGGTTCTTCAATTCTATTTGCATATTCTGTATTCTAATTTTATAATACATCTTTTATAATTTTCCTTTCATAGAACAGTAATATTATTGTCTTCCTCCTTGCTATATAAATTAAGTGCTTGTTTCATTCATTGCCTTTTTTAATGTCTTGAAAAAGTGCTAATGTAAGTATCATTGCACACACACACTCACTCACACAGATAACCTAAGGGTTTATTTCTCAGGTCTAGCAGCAGCCTGAGTCACTAAGGCAAGCTACAAAGTCTTGGATGTGCAGATTCCCTAGAAAAGTGATGATCAAGACCATGACAAATATATCTAGGCATACAAGCATCTAGAAGATGACATGGCTATGAAGAGAAAGGAGATAAACTTCTCAATAATCCCCCTGAGAGGATGCATCCACCAATCCAGTCCTGAGGGCTATGAAGTTAATAAGAAATAAAATCATTGCATTTTCAGTTATTTGTTACCATCATTTTTCCTGACATAAGTAAAAGAAGTCTTTGTTTCTATGCCTATATCTGTGTCAGTAAGGAATCCTTCACACATTGCTTAATGTACATATTTGAACTCAGAGGACGCTAATTAATGATCAGATTCAATATTCTTGCACCTTGAGTAACCAGAGGTTTAGCAGATATCTGTCCTTTTTTTGGTCATATGTCTTCTGTATATGTATGCTATGCTGGAGAAATCCTATTCAATGCAGCCCATTCCTTGGAAAATACACAGCAAATTACAATAAGACAAAGTCTTGCTTTCCCAGCCACATTTATCAATATCAGAGTGCCAGCACATCAGGCAGATTCTGTAGTTTGGAAACCATTGCTGACATCTTGATTGTGAGCCTGCTGAAGAGTAAGAATAATATAGCATTCACTCTGGTCATGATTTTGCAACTGCAGCAGTGGTGGCAACAGGGACTGTGATTCTCACTGTGATACCCAGCTCCTAAAGTTCCCAGAGAGCACTGGATTGCCCTTGGGACTGTGCCTTTTGGTTATAGCAGCATAAAGAGACTTAGATCTCCTGTCCTCCAGGACTCCCATAGTCTGTGAACTCTGCTAGATCCTGATAATGAATTCCATATGTTCCCCGAGTTAGTGACAGATTCCTGGCTATAAGGAGCCTTCACTAAAATGCTAGGTAAAGCAAGTGTCTTGCAGAGAACTTTCTGGATGTGGTTTGTTCTTTCTTAGGCAAGTAATTAATTTCATTTACATCACCTTTACTCATTTCAACTGTACAGAAAGTAGGTTTCTATAACTCAGTAATTATCAAAATTTTTCAACGACCTTATTCAAATGGCATTCTGCTAGGTGACAGCATTAATTAGCTTTCTGGTTCTCTTTACACAAGGAAAAAAATATGCTGGATTCATGCACTCTTGTCATTCTTCTTTCATATCCACTGATCTTTCAGGACAGAAGTTCCTCAGTGCAGACAAGGACAGCTCTTCAAGTCCGGGAAGTGCCCCTGCTGGGACAGCACCTGTTTCGATGGCTCCCTTCCAAACTGCTTCTGATCTCTTTCCTGTCTGTCATTTGATTCATCTTTTTTGTATATTTAAAACAAATATTGAGAATTTCTGATTGATTTCTTGCCACCAATAACTACTGAGATGTTAGTACTTGCAATGTATCTGAGCAGTTAGCATCATTCGCGGGTATGAATCGTGATGGAGAAGGAATCAAATTTTGCTTCTCAGGTTAGAGTACACTACGACCGAAACCCAACCTGCTGTCCTCCCTGTCTCCACTAGAAGGGCTTTCAAGACATTCAGCACAATGGTTAAAAATGCAATCCTAGTCCTTCACACAACTTTAGAATACTGTGAGCAAAGAAAGGATTTTATAAATTTCCCAGAACAGGAGGTAGAATGCATTAGTCCAAAGTTTATAGAATTCTATTGAGCTCAATATTCTCAATATCAATAATTAAAGATAAAACTCCAAGGGCAAATTACATCCTGTCAGAGTTGTGAAGCAAGCCAAGTGAGAAAGGAGTAATGGAGCTGACTCAAAGGATCCGGGAAAGATTTCTGACCAAAAAAAAAAAAAAAAAAAGAAATATACTGTTTAATTTGTGTGAAAAAATTAAGATGAGATTTTCACAAGTGAAAAAGAAGTCCTGCATTAGCAATAAGCAAATAGAATAATAAATATGCAAACATGCAACTGCCATGACAAACCAAGAAAGTAATTAGTTCTGGATGGAGCACATGATTGTTCAAGAAAGAAAAAGCAATCCATGAATATTACATGACTCAATGAAGTAGCATCTGCATAATCATATAAATATAAACTCTGAATACAATATAACAATATAAGACCGTGAGATACATACGTGCAGCCAAACTAATTGTTCACAGTTATATCCATTCTGCTTGGTCAGATTAAGAGTTGTACATGTGATGAAGCATTTTCACCATCTTCTCTGAATGTACCTACAAAATAGTACAGGACAGGAAGGGGAAAAATGCAAATATATTAGGCACTGGGAGGCTGTATAGTGATGGAAAGTGTCTTAGTCACTTTTTTCTCCCAAGGTACACAATGCCCAACACTACAATTTAAGAAAGAAGTTAATTTTGGATTAGAATTTCAGTCTGAGATCAGCTGGGTCCAAGGAAATACAGAAGGACAGAAGGGCATGGTGGAGGCAAAGGTACTCAATACATGAAAACCAGGCCACAAAGAGAGTAGAGAGGAACTGGGGACAAGAATAGACCCTCTGAGGTCCTGCCATCAGTGGCCACCTGCAACCAGGCCCTAGGCCCTAACAGCACATTCAGCTCTGTGTTGCATGAGTGTATTAATCCTCTGATGGACACAGTATCCCCAAGAGCCAAGAGCCTTCCAATCTCATGAAGTTTTTGAGGAACATTTTTTAATCTCTGTAACAGAGAGGTAATCTTCATCCTTTACGTTTATTAATAGGCATTGTCTAACACGTTATAATTAAAATATTTCCCTCTAAGCATGCTGTTTTAAAAGTGCATAGAAAAGCAGTAAAGTATAAGAATGAAGACACAAGGAATATATTTTAATGAAAAAAATAGTTACTTAAATTCTTAAAGACATATAGGTGTAACTTTGTTAGAACAGTTTATTTTAAAAATTTAATTCAGCTGTTGGGTGCAATTTATGTATATACAATGATCACATTCATCATAGAGAATTTGTACCTGTACATAATATACCTTGATTTCTCTTTTTTAAAATCCTCTCATTCTTCTCCCATCCCTTCAATCCATACTTACAAATCTTTCTTTCCATTTTATCCTTCTTTTCTCATTTTTTGTTAAAACAGCGTTAAGGTTTCATGTGCTTGAATGCGCATTTGATTATTTGATAATATCACTGCATGCTGAATTACATGTGAAGTTTTTAAAATAGATAATAGTTTTGTAGTTTTCTTTTTATACCTTCAGCATACAAGATTAAAAGCAAAACTATGCCATAGTTTATGTTTGGAATAACACATGAAGGTCCACGTATAAAAGGCTTACACAGTAACTTGAGGAGTTACTAGAAGTTGCTAAACTATCAAAACGTGGAGTTTGTGGTGAGACATTTTAGGATATTGAGGGTGTGCTCTCAAAAGTGATTGTGGGATCTGACTCTCTTGCTTTTACTTTTGCTTTTGCATTTTAGCCACGAGGTGAATGATTTCGCTTGCAGTGTGCTTATTACAGGTTGTGATGGCCTCTACAGCAGAAGCCTAAAAGCTTCTCAACTCAATCACGGACTGAAACCTCTAAAAGTGTGAGACAAAATAAACCTTTTCTGTTTTTTATTGTTCATTTATTAGTACATACAGGTAGTATATAATGCATTTCCAATTTATAAATGATTATAACAAGTTTTTATTATAGTAACAGGAAACTAATGCAGACCACAAATCATAGCAGTGCTTGCTTGCTAACATACTTTCTTTCTCTGTCACACAAACATACACACACACATACAAACAGGTGCTAGGAATTAAACCCATATTGTGTCTTACAGGATTCATTTTATAGAGAATAGTTGCATATATTAACAATGATATTTTCTATCTTTATTTTATTTATTTATTTTTATTTGGTGGTACCAGGGCTCAAACTCATGATCTTGCACTTGCCAGGCAGTTGCTTATGCCACTGAGCTAAATCTCAAGCCCTCAACCTTTATTTTAAAAGAAGTATCTAAATAATCACATATTGATATAGCATTTGGAATTTAGAAAGATGGAAAGAAAGAAGGAAGGAAGGAAGGAAGGAAGGAAGGAAGGAAGGAAGGAAGGAAGAGAAAGTGAGAGAGAGAGAAGAAAGAAGAAAGAAAGAAAGAAAGAAAGAAAGAGAGAGAGAGAGAGAGAGAGAGAGAGAAAGAAAGAAAGAAAGAAAGAAAGAAAGAAAGAAAGAAAGAAAGAAAGAAAGAGAAAGAAAAGAAAAGAAGAAAGGAAGACAGGGTCTGGGTTTTGTGTCCCGGTCCAGTCCAGTGAAGACAACGCTTTTTCAGGGAAAAGAGGTGCTGTACGTTCTGTCTAGGTAGTCAGGCTATCATATAGTCGCTTGACATTTCTCCAAGCAAATGCTGCCAAGTCATCTGTGCACACAATAGTGATGTGGAAGTAGCAGAGGGAGACATGACCCTGGCAAAGGGAATGCAGCGCATGGGGTGGGGCTGAGAGTCCCTCTGTAGTGGTCTGAGTGACACACTCACAGAGCAGTCTTGAAAATGCCCAGCATGAACAGATCCCTGGATGACCTCTAGACCACCTCTTCGTCCTTGGTCCCTCTGTGCAGGGCAGTGTGGAAACAGCCTCAGGACTCATTAAAGCACAAGAAGTTGAAAGTTAAGATTAATTTCATGCTTATCTGGATAAAGGGGATACAATGTATGAATAGTTTAGGTAAACTAGGTATATTTGCAGTTGTAGTATGTCATATATCAATCACATTGTCCAATTCATTATGTGAATATATATATACAGGTTTGAATGAAGACATATGCATACATATGCACGTATACAAACATGTAGATATGTTTCATGCTGTTGTCTATTTTATATGCCCTCAAATAGTGAATGTTGAATATGGTAGATCAATTATTTTAGTCCTTAATATCATTTTTAATATTAAATTGTGACTTAAGGGTCATAATTATATTATTTTTATGGAGAGATGCTTGTGTACTTTTATAGACTATGATGTATGTTTTGATATATGTATACAAGGTGGAATGGCTAATCAAAATAACTAATGGTGCTTATTAGTTCACCTAATATTTTTGGTGAGACATATAAAAATTACTAGTTAATTTGCAATGAAAAATTTGTTATTAATTAAAATCACTCTATTCTGCAATATATCTCAAAATCTATTCGAGTCCATCTAAATCTTTGCACCTTTTTAATGTGAAAATACATTTTCAAGATTGTTTTTAAAAATAAAGTGACCTGAAATATACTCTTTTAGAATAATTTACAATCATTGTAAAATACTAAAAGCCCCCTAAAATATTTTTCTAAAATCTTGGCAGAAGGAATCAACCTAAGTCACACCTTCTATAACCATCTATCTCTCATATTATTTTTTTTCTTTGATGCATAAGAACATTTGCAACAAAAGCATTAGACTGCCTAAATTCTCAATGTGATCATTCATATTTGTCTGTCATGGGTTTCCACTGCTTGCTTGTGTAACCCCTACTAAAATGCCAATTCTCAACTGCACATATCAAAATCTCAGCTGGCACAAGGTAGAGTGAGCAGGAATTCCTCCTTTTATAACCCAGAGTTTTTGTAAGTTATTAAATTCATATTTAAATCACAATATGGACTAACCAACTAACAATAGCATAAAACTAGAAGAATGTCCTAGTTTCTTTCCAGTGCAGCACAAGACACAAAGCCTTGACTTTTCAGGGATTTGACGTACAGGATTTGTATCAAACTCCCAGTCGAAGAGTAGTAGTTTCAAGTAGACTAGCAAGGTGCAAGACAGAAAAGTTGGAATATTGAAACATATACAATATATTCACCTGACTTTCAGCTCTTTCTTCTTATTATAATTCTAAAATTTCATGTCTTAAGGGTACATTTGAAACAGACTTTATTTGGGGGGGTTCTGAACTTACAAATTTTCTCATTCCTTCTAAATATGATATTTGTCTATTCTCCATTCTCCTGAATGATAAGCGTGTATTTTATCCTTTTTATTAAAATCCCCAAGGCGTCCTTGTCCACCCTCATGCTCAAGTGCAGCCTGTTTCTTGCTCTACTGAGAACACAGGAGCAAAGCAAAATGACATCCACAGACTGCTATTACCACAGATTCTCATCTGCCAGCTTTCCAGCCATGAATTTCACTTTCAATCCTTTTAATTTGCACACATTTTCTGCTACTGTCTGTAACTAAGCTTGAAAACTAGATTCCATTCCTTTCTAGACCCGTAAATGAATAACTCGAGAAATTCTCTTAACCTCAAATTTCCTCAGGCAACCGTGGAGTATATTTTACTAACTAACACGCTGTAACACTCCATGTGTATAACGTTTTTGTGATCCCCATACCTCCCTTCAGGAATCTCTCTACTTTTATTAGCAGTAAAGTTCATTTTAAAAAGTGGATTAAATTTGTGATCTCCAAATTCTCTCCTTCATCTTTAATCCACTCTAATTAATTTTGCCCATACTGTTCCATTAAATTTACCCTAAAACAATCTTCATTGACTGACACCTTATTAAGTCAAATAATGTATTTTCAGGCCTCATCATATTTGACTTGTGAGTACCATCTGAAGCCAATAAACATAACTTTTCAGAGTCCCTTCCTTGATAGCCACTCCCAAATCCCATGCTCTACGAATTGTTCTCCTTTTTCTCCATTGATTGTTCTAAGTCTCTTTACTAATTCTTTCTTTATTCCTGTCCACTGAACATTGGAATATCTCAAAACTACTCCTTATTTTCCATGTACATTTACTCTGTTGGTTGTCTCATCCAACCTCATGGCTTTAATTTATATGCCGACAACTCCTTAGTTTATATGTAGTACAGAGCCTCTCCTTCGAACTCCATCCTCCAACATTCAAAACTTTAATAAAAATCTGTCCTTCGACAATAAAATAAATATCTGGACATGTTACAAATTCTGAATTAGTCTTAATTTTCTGCCTTTCCAGTTCTTTTTTTAGTTCTTTTTTTCTTATTTTATTTTAAAGATAGTAAAATCCAATAAAACATAACAGAACAAAGTCAATCAAAACAAAGCAGTAGAACTGGTACAGAACATCAAAGCAAGATACTAGGAAAGCAATACCTACTATAGTATATCTTGTTATCTTCACAATAGTTGACCATTCCATCAGGTATAGCAAAATCAAACCAAAAACAAAACAGAGTAAAACCAATCAAAGCAGAATATGAAATAAAGCAAAAACAAATTAACAGAATAAAGCAAAACAATGAGAACAATATTGGGCCTCAAAGACAAGACAGAAGGGAATCCCCCATGTTTTGCTACATTGCATACTGTCATCCTCCCAAGAGATGCTCAGACTGCCGGCCCCAGGCCTGCAAAATCAATCAAACAGTGCAAGCATTTAGTTGCCTTATGTACCTTAGTTGCTATCAACTTAGCCAGTCCTCTGGACCAGCAGGTTGCTTTCGGGGGGTGGGAGGGGATGTCCTTGATTCTCAGCCTGCGCACTGGTAGGCGTATATGCCTTCGCAGTTACTAACATCCTCATGCCAAATGCTCGGTCTAATACCAAGTGTAATTTCATCCTATTGTCTCTGTCACAAGATAACACATATGCTACTTTTAGTTTACTCCATTGCTACTACCCCTAACCAAGCTAAAATGTTCCTCACCTGTGTATTTTAATAGCCAATATCCCTACTCCTTTTTTACTTTTGTACAATGCATTCTTAATACAGAAGCTAGAATGAATTTTTTTAAACATGTCAGCCTATATCACTCCTCTGCTCAAAACCCTCCTGTGGTTATTCAGCTCATTAAAAGTTAAATCTTTAGATGGCTCAGGAAGCCCTGCATTTCTGAACTTTTGTAAACTCTGAGTCATCTGTTACTCTCCTCTCTCTGGCTCACTTCACTCAAGCTACCCAGGGTTTTTTTTTTTTTTCCTTTTATGCCTGGATATTCATTTTCCACATAATCTGCATGCTGCCTTCTCTCTCACTTTCCTTAGGTCTTTCCTAACAAGTTACCATTTCAGTGAAATCTCATTTTTCAATGCATTTGCAGTGAAAACAGCAGCCTCTGCACAAGCTCTACTCCTTTCAACTTTCCCTTAATGGAAATGATTACTACCTGACATATATCAAAATTATGTACTTTACTGGCAATTCCCCCACCTCAACAGAGCATAAGTTCCATGAAGTCAGATTGTTGTCTGCTTTATTTAATGCCAAGCATTAAATATTTATTGGATGAATAAATGAAAAGTAACTGTTGAAATGATGATTCAGTTTACAGTTGAGAACATTCAATAAGGGGAGAAATATATTTAATCTCCTATTCTACATATAGATTTGAAAAATAATTATCAAACAACATGTGAACATAATTATAAATATTCACATTATAGTAACTATGGGTCTTGCTATAAGAAACTGCCTTCAATCTAAACTCAGTGCTCAGTGGCATTTAAAAATATATATATATGACCTTAGTCACATCTCCATTCTTTTCTTATTGCAGCTATTTTTAATTTTCCTACTCCTGTTAATTCATTTATGTTTACTAAGTCACTTCATTGTCAGCAGATTGTGGCTTTTACTTCAAAAAAAAAAAAAAAAAAAGAAAGAAACCATAAAAGTGAATTACTTAATTTTTCAAAATCCACTCTCCAGGTACAGCTGTATTTGAATCTGTCTTTCATGTTTTCATTTTACAGCACCTGTTCTTTATCATTTTATATGAGAGATGCTCAGAAGTCCTTCACCCTCTCTACTCATCAGATCTCCTGGGAGTTTGAAGGGCTGCTCCCAACAGGAATTAGCTCAAAATGCTAAAGTTTGTAAGTAGCATGGAAAAGAGAGTTCTGATATCAACACACATTTCTATGTATAGTAAGCAGAGCATGAGCTCATGCTTCTGTCTTAACAGCAACCCATAAATGTGTGATCATATCAACCTGCTCCTTGGTTTATCAGTAACCACATAAGTCAACAGTGAGAAACCAGGCTTCCACATGAGTTCTTCAATTCCTGACCACATGGCTACTGCTTTAGGAATTGCTAACCTATGGAAAACAATTTGCTCTATAAGTCTATCCTAATTTAACACAATTTCTTTTGCCGTAAGTGTCCTTTCATTTTCAACCTTACTTGGGTCCACATATTTTTCACCTATTCTGGTCAGGGAACTTGTTTCACACATTTTAATATAATTATATTATTTTTCCACATTCTGTATTTTATAGTGTGATTTTCCCTTGACTTCCTAAATGACTTAAATGTTGGATACATTAAAGATATTCTCTGGGATACAAATTTGAATGCAGTGTGTCAAACCATAGTGTTAGCCATTTACCTGAATGGTAGAATGCAAAATATTTTCATTTCCCTTAAAGTCCGCTGCATTCATTTACTCAAATCTCCCCTCCTCATCTCCCCCTCCTCTACTTCCACTGAATTCCGGCAACAGTCAATCTGTTTCCCATAATTCCCCCCTGCTGCACACACACAAGGGCATTGTTTGTTACTTTAACTTTGAATTCATCTCATTTTAATTCGTGTGTATTTTCTCATCCTCTTGGGCTCTTTTATTTGATATTTACAGCACCTCCTAACCTCTTTGCTTCTATGTCCATCACTTCACAACCTACCCTAAATATTGTCACCACTGTTTCCTAAATGTGATTATATTGTTCCTGCTTTGTATTAAGGGGCTTTAATCAGACTCGTGGATACTGAATAAGAATCATAATATTTGTCTTTCGTTGAAGGCTCTGGAGAATCTTGCTCATAATGAAGATATTGAATGCAACAAATCAAATGACTTCGGTTTTTCATCACTTCTTCCGTGCACATCCCGTGGTCAGCAGCTTTGCAGGGCCCTGCCATTGTGGGAGGGCTTTGTTCCCCACGTCATGGACTCTAAAATTGGCCATGTGGCATGAATGTTAGCAAGAATGAAAACCAGAGAGTGACAAAGCATTCAAACACATACACATATATACAGACATATGTATCTTTGTAAATATATTTAGATATATGTAAATGCATGCATATATAGACACATTTGTTTATACACATATACAATAGATCCTCGTTATTCACAGATTCTATATTTGCAAATTCATTTAGTTGAAAAATTATTTATAGTTCTTAAATCAACACTAACCCTCTGCATTTGTGGTTATTTACAGACATTGCCAGAGCACTGAAAGTTTTGAGTCACCAAATATACACATTCCCAGCTGAGGGATGCATAAAGCTACATTCTGCCTTCATTATTTCAGCTGTGATTCTATAAATAAGCATATTTTTAAAGATCTATTTAGTACAAGTATTTTTGCATTTTTGTGCTTCTTCTTAGTAGATTCTCAGTTTAAAATGGACCCCAAGTGTAGTAGTGAAGTGATGTCTGGTATCCTAAGTGCAAGAAAGTTGTGATGCACACTTCATAAAGAATATGAAGGGTAAATAAGCTTCATTAATGCATAAGTTAAAATAGCCTTGACCCCGAGTTTAGTGACAGAGAATCCGCAGCATAAGAAAGTTGTCTTCGAAGAACAGACATACATAAAACAAAGTTGTGTTACGTGTTGATTGGTTTGCAGCATAAGCAGAAGCTAGGACAGAATGAAACGTGTTTAGTGTAGCAGAATTCAAATGCAACATAGTTTATCTCAGTGAATGAGTTGGACAATGCTCAGAACCAGAAAAGGTTCAGGGAGCTTCCTTGAACAACAGACAGGACACATGACTAACATAAAGAAATAGATTGATTGTTTACTGTAATGAGTTTACTTTGTTTGGACATAGTTTGACCTGTTAAATTCCTGCAAGTGGCTGAGATCCAACAATTTATTAAGTAATTAGACTCCTAGTGGTAGGTTTACTTGCAGACTAAGTTAGGACGTCATTCATTACCTAGTAGAGTGATGGCCTCAATTCAACATCCCGCTTGCTTACTTCATTTAACAGTGGCAACTTTGTAAACCCAACCAACAGCCTGAAGCAGGATTGCCAGTACAAGTAAGTACACATATTAATAATTCATCTGTTTGCCAAATTTTTTATAAAGCAGATCTGTAAGTGCCATTTTTGACTATTAGCACATTGAATGCACATACCTTTGTATGACTCAAATATAGTTTCTTTCAGATACCGCCTTTCAAAATTAATAAATGTTTTAAATGTATTGTCCTTAAGAAGAAAGCAATTGATTAGAATTAGGTGATGGAAACTTAATTTTTAAAAGTATATGATTTAGCTCATAAAGCAGGAGTTCATAGACAAATGCAAACAGCAAAGTTAATGTTGAGCTTCAGTTATTGTATACATTTCTCAGAGTATTTTTAAAAAGGCGGCAATAACAAAGTAGACCAACAATGACTGAGATTGGGTAAACAATGTATAGAAAATATTTTATTGATATGTTGTGGAAAACTTCCACCAAAACTGATTCTGTTCATTTAAAATGAATGCTTTTCTTATTAAGAAAAATTAATACCAGTAATTCTAAATATTTTGTTCTTATAAAATATGATGTTCATAAGCAAAACATTTCATGTTGTCTTTGAAAAATCAAGAAAAATATCAAACACTCTTTTTAACTTATTCATTTCTTCAAGTGAATTTACAAAGACTACCATACATTTCATAGACAAAAATAATCAGGCGATCACACAAAGCTGATTAGAGAAGAAGGTGCACTGGAGACACAGGGCTCAGAGAAGAGTTGCTCATCCACAGATAAGATACTGGGAAAGAGGGGAGGTGATCACACTCAGAAGTGAAGAATCAATGTGAAAGATGATCCACAAAGACTGAACCAAACATCTGGGTCTAGGAAAAGGGGTTGTGGCATTCTGCCCTGCCCCTTCCAGGGACCAAGCACTCCGGGACCCGCAATAACAGCCTGAGGGAAGGAGCCAGCATGGCAGAGGCCAGACTTTTTGTGTACTCTTCTTCCCAGCTGAAAGAAGAAACTCAGAGTTGAGGAACACTATGGTTGGTCCCCCAGAGAAGCTACACAGAAAGTGAAAAAAAGAAAAAGGAGATAGGCAACATTTCCACCTGCTGTTGGCAAGGGAAACCTCCACACTCTAGGTAGAGAGAGACTAAACACTGCAAACCGAGAAAAGTGCAGCGCCCACCAGTAGGGACCCACAGATCACATTCTTGGAGACAAGGAGGAGGGAGAGGGCCAAAACAGTCAGTCTAGCTTGGACGCATTTCTGTTATTTCCATGAAAACCAGGGAGACCTCGTCGATGTGAATTCCAAAACACTAACCACTGTCATTCTTGGTGGTAAATGGTCCCTAAACTTGCCAGGTGGCAAAGGCTGGAAGGGGGAGCTCTTGAGACAAAGAAAGCTTGGAGACTGAGCACAAGGACGTGGAGCAGGTTAGTGGGGAACAGAAAGACTGATGGCATTGTAGACAGAAATCTCCTGGGTGGGATAACGGGGACCACCATGGGATTTTCCCAGCAGCAAGGTGAGCAGGAGTGACAGGACATTGGCAGGGGAAGGAAGACTTGATGTCAGGCAAATTACTTCACATCCTCCTCTTCTAAAATTAATTGAGGTGGCTGGATCCTGAGATAGAAATAAAAGACTGCAGTTAACCATGCCCAAAGCATGGCTTGCAGGAGAGGGACAGGCTTGAAACCGACACCTTTTACCACTCTGGAGCAGGCAGTTAAACAGGATGCAGGCAAGGAGGAAGTCAGCATGGCCGCCTGCAAGTGGACTAGAAAGAAATCAGAAAGCGAATTTTGTGGACACTCTGGCTGTAGGACACAGCAACCACACGGTAACTGCTTGTATTTGGCGAGGGCTATGTCTGTTTTGGATTCTTCCTGGTTCTCTTCTCTCACACATTTCTCCAGTTCTTGCTTTTGTATCAATGCTATATTTCATACTTGTTTCTCTACTTCTTAAATTTTTATTTTCAAAGTTTGTTTTCTTTATTCCATTCCTCATCGATTTTTCTTCTCTTTTCTCTTATATCAAAGGCACCTGGATAAAAGAGAATAAGAGCAGACCAGAGTTTTAACTTAAATGATACGATTCACGGTCATGTCAGGATAACCCCTAACAAAACTATACTGAGAGGACTGAAACAAAATTAACCACAAATATATCAATAAGTTCTTACAACCTCAAAGCTTCTCTCACTTCCTAATTGCACGTCCCTTCCCTTATATTTCTCCCCAGCCTCCACAAGTATTTTCTCAATGCTCCTCAACATGGATCCTTTACTCCAACCATAAAAGACCTCTAATGGAGTCCGAGCCTTAATTTTTGCATATTACTATCTCTTCCGTCCATCTCTGCTCCTACTGATTTACTCCCTTCTCCCCATTCCATCTCCTTTTCCTTCCCTGTCTTCCTCCACATCACAGACTAATTGTCAATAGCAATATAATGTAGACTGATAAAGGGGCACAGTTAAAGGGTGATAATTTAACAACTTTTAATGTTGATAAGTGTGGTAGGTCAGATTTGTTAATCCTATAACCAGTAAAAATTCTCTTCTTTCAACACAATGAAAAGGTTGAACCCAATTAAACGGAATAGGTTGCCAGAATGAACAATATTTCTGGACAAACCAAGTGAAAGACACATAAATGGAAAACAAAACCTAACAAAAGAGATACCCATATCAACAGCAACTTTTCTTCATACTGTTTGAACACAATCAAAAAGGAAAAAAAAATGGAAACATGAAAAAAGGAGGCAAAAGAGCCCCTACTGAAAGTCTCCAGACTCTCTCAAAGCAGTTCTACTTGACACTTATAGGGAGACAGGAAAACCTGAATAGCCAAGATGTGCAGAATCATTGAAGAGGAAGTCCAAGAAACTTGATGAGATCAGGGAAGACACAACTCAAAACACTGTAGAACTAAAGTATAAATTGTTCAATGTGGATACAGAAGAAACAAGTAAAAAATTTGGAAAAAAGTGGTTTAGAACATGAATGGTAATTTACTAAAGATGTAGCCATCATGAAAAAACATCTATCAGAAATCCCACAAACAAACAAAAATTCTATGCAATTCATACAGAGCAAAATGACCAAAGTAATAACAGTGTTTTGGAAATCAAAGACAAATTGAAATTCACAAAGATTTACTTAGAGAAGCCTTAAACATGATAAAAGAACCAGATAAACTCAGCCAACAGCTATTAGATGATTCTAAGAAGAGAAATTAGAAGGCAACAGGCATGCAGTGAAAGAAAAGCTGACTACAGAAATCAAAACAGAAAATTGTCCAAGTAACATATAAAGAAAAATCTCAATATGCAAGTAAGTGAGACCTACACAACTTCACATAACTGCAGTGGAAAAAGAAGCACTCAATTACATATCATAATAAAAATCCCAGATTCCAATAAAAAATGTGGAATCTTAAAGCTGTCAGAAAAAAACAAAAAGTCATGTACTAGCGAAACCCATGAAAATTACAACAGACTTCACAATAAAACTTTAAGAGCCAGAAAAACTAGGGCAAAAATATTTTAAATTTTAAAAATAAATGAATTCCAACCTAGATTAATATAGCCTGCAAAACTATCTTTCAAAATTGATGGAGAAATAATGCATTCCACAACAACAACAGCAACAACAGAACACCTTAAGGCAGGGTGGCAAGCGTATGGCATGTGTGCCATAGCTGGCTGTTTGTTAACCCTGAATGCTCTAAAAAGTTTATCATCACTGTCTTAAGGGATACATGAAAACCAAACCAATGCTTGAAAAATTCTCAAAAATATCCCAAACAGAGACAAAACCAACAATGCCAAAATGTCATATACAATGAATACATAGAACAATATGGTAGGTGGACAAAAAGAGAAAAAAAAATCTGATGTCAGAAATGTCAGTATCTTTCAGTAATAACTGTCAATATAAATGGCCTAAATTCTCCAATTAAAAGACACAATTTTGAAGAAGGAATGAATAAAAAAAAAAACCAACAGTAGATTCCATTCAAGTGACTCACCTAGTCAAAAAAATTACAGACTAAGTATTAAAGATTGGGAAACTATATTTCATGCACCAGGACCCAAAAAGCAAACAAAGGTAACAATTTTATTCTCAAGGTAAACTTCAAGCTAAAACTGATCATAAAATTGCTAGTAAGTATTAGTTAGAGGGGAAAATTCAGTGGGAAGAAATAACAATTGTAAATATATATCCACTGAATAGCCCGGTGCCTAACTTCATAAAATACATAGTACTGGACATAATAGATGAAATGAAGGCCAAAATACAAACTTCAATAGCCCAGCTTCACAAAGAAATAGATAAACTAAACAAAAAATTAACTAACAAATATCAGAGCTGACCACACCTTCAAGCAACTGGACTTAATAAACACCTACAGAGTACTAAAACGCACTATGAAAAAATACATATTCTCTGCATGACACAGAACTTCCTTCAAACTATACCAAACATGACTGGTATCCAAAATAGACCAACAAGTCTATAAAACTGCTTAAATTAATTCAAAGGAATGAAGATCACCTTTGTGTATTTTCTGATTATTGCACATTGAAAATACCATAGAAATCAATCACAAAAGATCAGAGATATTTGATGAACACCTGGATATTAAATAACACAGTGCCAAACAACTGATGGATCCTAAAAGAAATCAAGGAAGAAATTCCAAAATTGCTTGAGGGAAACAACAATGTCAGTGCAACAAACCAGGGTCTATGGAAAACAATGAAAATAGTCTAAGAGGAGAGTTTACAGCTGTTAAATTCATGGTAGAAAAAGGGAGTAAAGACAAGTTAATAACCAAATGTTGCCCCACAATTTACTCAAAAAAAGAAAATCAGTCCAAACCTAAACCTCGTTTTAAGAGGGAAATCATGAAGAAATTATAAGCAGAAATTAATAAAATTGATACTAATAAAAAAATCAACTAATAGAAGAAAAAAAAGAAAATGTTCATACAAATTTATCAATAGAAAAAAGGGAAAGGAGTCACATTAATACAATTAGAAATAAAAAGGACAAAACCACAATAGATAACACCGTCAGGGAGGTGTTCTCAAACTCTTTAATGAAATTGAAAGAGAAATAGTACTTCCAAACTCATTTCTGCATTAGCATTACCCCAATTTCAAAACAAGGACTCAATTGAAAGAAAAACTGCGAGTTAATTTCTTTAATGAAAATAAATACAACAGTTCAGTGGCTAAATAGTAAACAGAGTGAAACCAGTCAACAAAAGAATCATATATACTAACCAAGAAGGTTTTATCTCAGGGATACCAGGATGGTTCAACACAAGCAAATCAGTAAAGACAAGACACCACAGAAGGAAAAGCAAGGACAAAAATCACATGAGCGTATCAGCAGATGCACAAAGATCTTTTGACAAAATAAAACACCATTCATGATAAAAATCTTGAAGAAAATAGGTATAAAACGTCCTTACTTCAATCAGATAAAAGTCTTTTATGAGCCAACAGTCAATATTGTACTGAATAAGGAGAAGCTGAAATCTTTCCCTCTAAAATCAGGAAAAAGACAAAGATGTTCAAAATTGCCACTTGTGTTCAATACAGTGCTTGAAACATTAGCCAGAGAAATCAGGCAAGAGAAAGAAAGAAACTTGATGCGTACAGGAAGAGAAGAAGTCAAATTAGTATTATTTGCAGGTGGTACGAACCACTACATAAAAGATTCAAAACACTCTACCAAAAAACTTCAGGAATTAAAAAACAAATTCAACAATAAGCAAGATACAACCTCAGCACACAATAATTAAGACTATTCCTTTACACAAATAATTAACTGACTGAGAATGATATTAGAAAGAAAATAATATTCTCAATACCATCGGGAAAAAAATGCCTGATCAAGGAAGTGAAAGATTTCTACAATGAAAAATGTGGAACTCTGAAAAAGGAGATTGATATGTTTATCAGAAAATGGAAAGATACACCATTTCTGGATCAGCAAAACCGATATTGTCAAAATGGCCATACTCGGAAAACTTATATACATGGTTAATATAATCACAATCAAAATGCTAATAACATTCCTCACAGAAATAGAAAAAAAAAAATCCAGGGGCCACAGATATAGCTTAGTGGCATAAGTGCCTGCCAGGCAAGCGTAAGGTAATGAGTTCTACCAAAAAAGCAAAGCAAAACAAAACAAAACAAAGCAAAAATCCTAAAATTCATATGGAACCAAAAGAAAGGGACTCAGAATAGCAAAAGCAACCTGGGAAAACATGAACGAACCAGGAGTTATCAGAATCCTGCATTTGAAATTATATTACAAATCTACAGTGATAAAAAACAAACAAACAAACAAAAAGCACGGTACTGGCACACGAACAGGTATGTGAGATTTGTGGAACAATCGAATACAACAGGGAAACAGAATATGGCAAAAACAACCCCCAACACATTCAGCCACCTCATCTCTGACAAAAGAGCCCAAAACATCTGCTGGTTGGACGATATTGTCCTTAGCAAATGGCGCTGAGAAATTTGTCAATACACGTGCAGGAGATTAAACCTAGACCTATATTTCTCACAATGTACTAGACTAAAATAAAAAAGGTCAAAGTTCTAAGTATTAATCAGAAATACTTACCCTGTTGAAAAATAAAATAGGTAAGACTTTTAAAGACATAGGTGTATGTTAGGATTTTCTGAGCAGAACCCCAACTGCACATTAGATAACGCCGAGAATTCACACGTGGGGTTATATCAAATTAAAAACTTCCAATGGCAAAGGAAACAACAAACAAAACGAAAAGACAACCTACAGAACGGGAAAAATAACATTGCCAGCTGTCATGTGAACAGATATTATTCTACAACAATAGTATCTAGAATACATTAAGGCTCAAAGAAATTAGACATCTCTTAATAGAAGACCCAATCAAAATACAGGAAACTGATGAACAGACATGTCTCAGAGAAGTACAAATCACTCATACATGTGAAAAAAATCTTCAGCATTTCTGTTTACTATGGAAATGCAAGTTAAAACAGCACCAAGATTTCATCTTACTCCAGAAAAAATGGCAATCATCAAAATCGCTATGGAAATGGTGCAGAGTTTCCTCAAAAAACTAAAAGTAAAATTTCCTTTGAATCAGCTATTCCCTTTGTAGGCATCTTCTTAAAAGAGTTAAAAATATCACATCACAGTGAGACTTGTGTGTGCATGTTCATAGTAGTGCAGTTCATAATAGCTGGACTTTGGAAGCAGCCTATTATATTTGTCAACAGATAAATGGGTAAAGAAGGTGTGTTATCTATACACAATGGAATTGTACTCTGGTATAAAGAATGATAAATCTGAGTCTTTTGAAGGAAAATGAATGGACCTTAAATTCATAAGGCTGAGTGAAATAATTTAGACACACAAGCTTAAATACTATGTGATTCATATCCAAGTATAAGTGAATTAAAGGACAGAATAAAAGGAAGCAAATAGATTTTCTGCAAATGAGAAGATGATTGTGATACTTTACTGAGTGTGTCAACTTGAGTTAGAAATGCCCAACTTCCGCATAGTTGTGAGTGTAGAAGACCTGCTCTACAGAAGTTGGTAGCCAGAATAGTACATAAGGGAAAGGAAGGAGGAAGGCTCACTCGCCCGTTTCTTCGGAGGAGCTCGAGTCTCCACCTTCACCTTGGACGTCATCTCCTGGCTTCCCACACAGATCCTTCAGCCTCCCATTGCAGAGCCTTCGCACCCCCGATGTGGACTCTCACAGGACTGCACTGAGCTGCAGGCCTTTGACTGGGCCTTGTGAACCTGCAGTGCACAGAAGAACCTTTTGCACTCTTCTGCACCTGACTCTAAGCCGATCTTGCAAATTCTTATATAGCTGTATATTCTGCATTACATCTGTTTCTCTAGTAAGCACAGACTGATACAGTGAGAGATGAAAGGGATGCAGAAGGAAGTGAGGGAAGGGGACACAAAAAAGAATTAAGATGTGTCATGTATGTGTATCAAATACCCACAATGAAAGGAGTCATTATCTATTGTGCTAATAGATACAAAAAAGATCAGAGTACACACATATATCATTTTCCTAAATCATTTTAGCGGAAACAATTTTCATTAGTATATTGCTATTTCATGTTTACTTTCCTAACTATGAATGAACCAAAAATCTTGAAATCATTTTTTTAATGTTTTTAGAGATTTTACAATGTGGTTTCTCGTTGTGAAATGAGATTTGCTAATAAATAATCTCCTTGCAGAATTTTGAACTTTCCATTGAGTAAGCTAGTCTCCTTCTGCTCACTTAAACTACTTGTTGCTCTTTTAGTACAGATATTTGTTTTCACTTCAGAAGGACTCTGTCCCTCTATTACATTTTGGGTATGAAATGTCTCCCAAAAGCTTATGAGTTGAAGAGTTAGTCCCCAGCGCTGCTGCATTCAGAGGTGGAGATTGGGGAAGTGATTTGATCATGTGAGCTCTGGTCTCATTAAGAGATCCACTTATCAAAGGGTCCCTAATTGAATGGGAGGTGGTAAAAAAGGTAGAATGTGAGGTCTAGTAGAAGGAAGTAAGTCATGAGAACACACACTGGAGGGGTGCATTTTGTTCTGAACCTGTTTCTGTCTCTCTGTCTCTCTTTCTCTCTGTCATCTCTCTCTCAATCTCTCTCTTTCTCCCTTCCTCTCTCTCTCTCTCTCTCTCTCTCTCTCTCTCTCTCTCTCTCTCTCTCTCTCTCTCTCTCTCCCTCTACCCCCACTGACATAAAGTGAACTACTTTGCTCCACCACATAACCGCCGCCATGACGTTCTGCTTCACGACCTCACCACGGGACCCTAAACAGCACAGCCAGGAGACCACACACTGAGGCCTCCGGGACAGTGAGCCAAGCAGCTTCTCCTCCCTTAAATGGCTATTCTCAGATATTTTTTGTCATCATACAGAAAACTAACATGATGTCATGCCAAATCTTTCTAGCAAGTTCACAAATGAATGTAGTCTAGAGAGGTGAGGATTCTTTTCTCAGAAAAATAATTTACTAGATAATTCTGAAATGTACACACATCTGCTGAATTCCCATTGTATGATTTTTTGCAAGGTAAATGAACAATAGGAAAGATTTCCAATTATCCTGTCCGTTCGGTGGGAAGTTCATGTCAGTAACGAAGGGCTATTTGTAGGAGAAAACACTTTTCTCACTCTCCTGTTACTTCTTCCTCAAGCAGGCAAGTTTCTTAAGGTTGTTTAAATCCCTGTTTCAAATTTCTGACACAGGTGTGTACTTGCCATTTAATTTCTTAATAAAGTCAGTTGTCCTTTTCCTTTGTAGGCAGATTTTATATCTTCCTAGTACTCAGCATTCCAGGAGAACCATTATTTATTACTCCATTTCCTTCCACAATGACTGAAATGTAACAGGGAGACACATAATTGCTTTTTCAACTTTTCTCTACGTGGTTAGTCTTCACTTGATATTCTGGTGGGCAGAAGCCAAGGTTGTAATATCCAGCACACTCAGAGCTGAAGTTCAACTCGTTGGCTTCATGTGGCCTTATACTTTCCATGCCAGAACGCTGTCACCTTGAATGATTCAAGCCTTTGCAACTAAACTGTTCAATATTTTGAACATCGACTCTGCTCCAGGCAACATTCTTTATCTCAGTCTTTCCGAATGACAGTTTTCATCCTCTATATGCTGATTTTTGCTTGTTTATTATTTAGCATTTGGTATATAATTCACGTAGGGAAGAACAGAATCACTTATTGATTTATTTAAACCTCAAGGATGCCATGTTAATACTAATCTGGGGATTACTACTCACAGTGTCTTTTATGATAAATGTTCTCCCTGGAGAATAAGGATGCAAACTCCCAAAAATACATCAAATGAAAGATTACCTGTCTTATAGTACAAATGAGTATATTGAATTGTTCTTCAAAATACGTTTAATTATTTCATAAATCCACAATTAATTCTAGACATTTATGTCAATTCCTTTTTGTCCATGTTTTTGTCTTAAGAGAAATTAAGTTAAATAGAAATCTGAAAATGCTGACTCACCTACATGCCTTAGTTCAAGGCAGCGTTCTAGAATATTATAAATCAAATTTATTCCATTCCCCAAGTTTTGTGGGATCTTGAGTTGCTGACATTTGAGAAAGGAAAGGAAAGACTTGTACCTGAGTCTTGCTTTCTGGTAAGCTTCAATATGTCCTATGCCAGGAGCACCATGCTCCTGATTGACACAGGCACGTGAGCTTTACAGATGGCCTTTTCCTAATCGCCTTCCTTCCACCAGTTTTTATTTCTTTGTTTACCTTTAAAGTTGACTCAGTTAGTATAATCTTTACAAAAATATCAGGAACATTGTTTTTATTGTCTTTTCCTCTTTAAAATTAAAAAATACATATCAAGCATGAAAATATACAGTATGAATTTTTTCCCCTGGTTCTACATGTTTGAAATAAGACTCGTTATTTAGAATGCAGATGCACACACACACACACAAACACACACACACACACAGAAAAGCAGTCAACATGGTCTCTGTCCTTAAGAAATCCAGTGTTTGTTTGCAAATTCTGAACACACACCACACCACATTTAAAAGTTCGTAAAAAGGAGGAAAAGGAGACTGAGTCATGAATTAAATCATTCTAAGGGGCAATATCTTCTGCTTTGCTAGCTTTGCATGTTAATTTTGTAGATTCATATGCAGAGTAAAGATGTCATGTCTATACACACAAATGAAGAGTTAACATGCAACTGATTAACAAGGAGATTTAATAACAAATGCATGAAATGTAGATTAGATATATGTATGTTTTGACTTGTGTATCTAATCAATGTTTAATACACTGGTCCTCACATTTCTACACACAGACAGCAATTAATTCATTTTAAAAGAAAATAAAATACTAAGCATTCCACAGAGAGAGTAAAAAGAACCCTTCTTAATTTCTTGTTCATGATATAACAGATTAAAACCATGTTATATTTAATATTGGCAATATTTCATGCAGGAAGCAATCAATTCAGTTTAGATTTTAATAAAATTTTACTCTTTTAAAGTAATTTTTGCTTCTAATTTTCCAACTTGCCTGAGATATGTTTTTTTTAAAGAGAAAAAAATAACAAACTGTTAATACACAAAAATTAGAGGGTAACAATGGTAAATACATTGCAAATTGCTATCTTTAAATTAGTTACTCAGAGTACAAGATATCTTTGCTTAATTGTCCAAACAATATTAGCACAAAACTTTCTTTTCAATGAACTAAGAGAAATTAGTAGTATAACTATCTTAACTACTATATATATATGTCAATTCCTTTTTGTCCATGTTTTTGTCTTAAGAGAAATTAAGTTAAATAGAAATCTGAAAATGCTGACTCACCTACATGCCTTAGTTCAAGGCAGCGTTCTAGAATATTATAAATCAAATTTATTCCATTCCCCAAGTTGGTAAACTGGATATCTGGTGTTACATCTTGTTTAAGTGTCTTTTCATTTTCTTCTTCTTTTTTGTTTTAGTTTAATTCCTGGGGTGATGCTTATAAATTGCATATGGTGGGTTGCTTTATTACTGGTATTTAGGACCCTTAGGTAATGATTACTTCTCTGAGGTATCTTCCAGGTGTAGCTGTTTTATTTTAAAGGAAATAAAGCAAAACACTAGAACAAAACAAAACAATGAGAATGATATTGACAAAGACAAGACAATAGGAAATCCATAATAATTCCTATATTGCATATTGCTACTAAATAGTTGCTCAGAGTATTGACTTTAGGTCTGCAAAGTCAATCAAACAATACAAACATTAAGTTCTTTCTTTAATTCAATTACTATCAGCTCAGCCTGCATTCTTCTGAATCAGCCAGTTGGTTGGTGGGGAGGGAAGGGCTACCTCTCTCCTTGCCCATGCACCAGTCAGCCTGGGTTGCTGCTGGTACACAGGAGGGTGCTGCTGCTTCCTTGTTCTCTCCTGGCTGACCTGACCACTGCTGGTGCACAGGAGGGTGTCAAAGCTGGTTTTTGAGTTTTGAGTCTAGTGGAAGATCCTACCTCTTCAATTTGTTGGAGATGAGAAGTTGCTGCTTATTTGATCCAGTGCCTTGTTCTTTGACACTGAGCCACAGTTTTATCTGTGACACTTAGTCATCTCAGTCATGGGATACCAGGATAAACAACTGTTTAGAACTATTATGCCACTTTTGGCTATAATGGTACCAGTAGCATCAAACAAAGCCTAGAAAATGACAAACTGAGCTAACCATTATTTTGCCACTTTTAGCCATATGAACTCAATTTGTGGTTATGCAACAAAATCTAAAACAAATCAGAAAATTACATGTAGTATACAAATTTTTACTATGTGAATTTTGCCCTCAGAGGTTAAAATTTAGAATGGGTTAAGGAGAAAACAGAGAAGTGGAAGGAAACGAAGAAATTGGATGTAAGGTTGAAGGACAAAGGAGGTTCACACTAACTTTGGGAAACCGGTGCAGAAGACTGGAGGGAACAAGCAAAGGAAGAGATAAAAAGAACAGAACAGAACCACGACTACAAAGAGGCCAGAAACCATGTTCACACTGACAAAAACAAGAGCAAACAATGGAGGAGGGGAAAAAAGAAAAACAAAAAGTAAAAAAAAGAAAAAAAAGAAGGAGAGAGGAGGAAAAGAAAAGCCCCTTTCCAGGTTCGTCCAGGCTTGCCTCTGCTATCGGTGGTAGACAACCTGAGGACAGAGTCCTGAACCGTGCTGATCTATCCCAGAAAGTCAGCAGTAGCTTTTTGGTGGGGCGGCAGATAATCTTAACAAGCCTGCACTTTCTGGCAGAGACGAGTCCTGTTTTGCTCATCACTTTCCAAGCGCCTTCCATGGGTCTCAGTCCTACTCGGAGTCACTAAATGAAACCTTCCATAGTTCTGAATTCTGATCTCAGCTGACCCCTGTCCAAGATGATTCCAGGCCAATCGCTCTCTCCAGAGAGAAGACTGAGCCCTGTGCACTCACTGCGAGTCAGCACAGTGCTTCCCATCTGCTGCTCCCCTCCACATCTGCTGCTCCCCTCCACATCTGCTGCTCCCCTCCACATCTGCTGCTCCCCTCCACATCTGCTGCTCCCCTCCATTGCTGCTTCTCTCTGCAGAGACCTCCGAGGTCACCAGCCACCACCGTGTGTCTGCAGGTTTGAGCCCCTCCTCTCCCGCAGTGAGTGCCATCTCAGCGAGAATGTGCTGCTGGCTATCTCTTTCTTCTTTGTTGAAGTTTCTCCTCTCACTCTCTCTGTGGGCTTCAGTTTGCACTTCAAATTCTTCCTGAGTCCAGGGGACCCACTTATCATGTTCTTGTCTTCTTCCTGTTGCCTCTGGATGGCAATTCTCCAAGAGGCTCTTTCTCTGCTGCTTATCACTCCACTATCTTAGCTGCAGGGCTGGCCTGTCTATATGTTGACTGATATCAGTGATTATGTTTTGAGAAGTGAAATATGTCCGTTTCTTTTGTTTTCTTTGTTTGTTTATTTGTTTTTTGTGGCAGAGTCTCACTCTGTGGTCCAGGCTGGCCTTGAACTCACTACATCACCCAGGCTGGCCTCAAACTCACAGGGACCCTCCACCTCAGCCTCCTGAGTCCTGGGATCACAGACGTGTGCCACCACACTGCAAGTGTCTTAAAACCGTGCTTCACTCTTGTTTACAGGGAACAATTTTTACAAAATTGCATTATTCCAACAGTTATTATTTAATTCTAATCCAGTAATTCATTAGGTGATTAAGAAAACCATAACATTTCAATTTTACTTTCTTTTTCTTATACTATTTTCAATGTAAACAGAAGCCAGCTAATTTTTTGTTATGCCAGTCATTCACTGAAAATAGTTTTAACTTAAATGTCATCTTAGATATCATCGTATTCTATTGGATTTGGAATTAAAAATGGAGTTTTTTTCTTATTGTAGCTTTTGCAAAATTTTTTGATAATAACATTTAAAATAATTTTAGTTATAAATTATTAGAAAAACCTAAGTCAATGTTGATGCTTATCAACTTACAAATTATGTAGCAATTAGATATAGAAGTAGGCAGGTTGTTAGAAATCTACATTCAGAAATTGCTTTGGATTGTCATCCAATACAATAGATTCACATTTCTCAGAGGACCCAAAGGTAGCACAGGGAATCACAAGACTACATTTTGAGAGATCTAACTGCCAGGTGAAACCCTGAGTTATTGGCATTTGGATACCTAAGTAAATGTACTGAAGCAACATAGTCCAGCACTGCAAAAACCGTGGCTCAGTGAAGAAAGAGGCTCTTCCTCTCCCATGCAGCACTAAAATGAACAATTTACCTTACTCTTATGAGCTCTGCTACTGGATGGTGATACAACATTTACCGTGTGAGTACAACCAAATGACCCAAGAAAGAAGAGACCGTTGTCGTTTTTCTCCCCAGACTTAGACAGGTCAGGTTAGGAAGCCATCGTATACCCAGCACTTTGCTTCAGTAGAACAAACCTGAAATGCTCTTTGTCAGATCTGAGGCAGGAAATCATCCTGAGTAACTCCTAACTAGTGCAGAAAATCTTCATATTTTCTATAGTTCTAAGCAGTGACTACCACTGCACTATAGTAAGAAAATGGGTACCAGTTAGTATTAGCCCAGGGGGGAAAAAGTGGCTATCACGCAGAAATAGAAAAATAATGACATCAGGAGAAAGACCCCAGCCGACCAAGGGGGGAAAAAAGGGAAAGCAATTCCACTCACAATAACTTAAAAAATTAAATACCTAGAATCAATCTTAACAAGGAGGAAAAAGTCCTCTATACTGAAAATTACAGAGCTTGTAAATCTTTCACAGTGAAAATTATGGAACTCTGAAGAAATGAAGAAGGGATTAGAAAATTGACAGATACCCTGTGCTTCTTCATAAGAACAAATATTGTGAAAATAGAAACATTACCAAATACAATATATAGATTAACGCAATGTCTACTGACATTCCAACAAGATTTCTCCCTGAATTAGAAGAAATTCTAAAGCTCATGTGAAATCAGAAAAGTCCCACAATTAGTCAATGTAATCCTGAGCAAAAACAAACAAACAAACAAAAACAAAAAAAGCTGGAGGCATCATGATACAGAATTTCAAGTTATACTGCAAAGATACAGTACCAGCCTGGTATGGGCACAGAAAGAGACGTGCAGACAAATGAAACAGAGTAAAACACAGTAACAGTCCCATGTTTCTATGGCCACGTTATTTGTGCCAAAGGGGCTACAATGTACATAGGAGAAAATACAGTCTCTTTAACAAATGTTATTGGAAAAACTAGATATTCATGTGCCAAGGATGAAAGCTAGATTCCTAATTTCAACCATGTGCTAAAATCAAATCAAAATAGATCAAAGATCTACATATAAAAGCATAAATTATGAGACTGCTGGCAGATAAATAAAGGGGAAATACTTGAAGTTGTAGGTACAAGCAAAAATTTCCTGAACGAAATAGCAAAAGCACAGGAAATATGTTAAGAGTTTATAAATGGAATTACACCATATGAAAAGTTTCTGTATGGCAAAGAAAAAATCAACGAAGGGGGAGAGATGTGAGAGAATTTTTGCTAGATAATCTTCCCATAGAGGACTAACATAAGAACTCAAAAACATTAGAGCCATAAAAACATCATCCAGTCCAAAAATGGTCAAACAAACTGAGTATGTTTTTTTCTGAAAACAGAAAGTACAAATCATCAATAAGAATATGAAAACATGTTCAACCACTAAGAAAATGCAAACCAATTATTTTGATTACTTCTTATCTCAGTCAAAATGGATATTGCCAAACACACACACACACACACACACACACACACCAATTGTGGCAAAAATTGGGAAGAGTAGGAATACTCCTACCTTGTTGGTATAAACATGAGTACAACCATTATTGAATGTAATGTCTATTGACATTGTTCAGAGATTGCTCAGAAAACTAAAAATAGATTTTTTGTATGACTTAGCTCTTATTTCCCTGAGAGATTTAAAGACATATTACTAGAGACAGAACTTCTGTAAATGTGAGGGGATCTAGATATGGAGTGAAATGAGAAGAAGCGAAAGCAAAAGTAAAATAATCAAGGCTAAGTTGTGGTACATTTGTAATCAACCTCCCAAGATGAATGTATTCATTTTATTCATTATGTATGACAAATATATACAAAAAAAATAAGAAGAAATAAGATTTTTTGAGAAAATAGGCATGTAACATTTTTCTATAGGTTCTGCTATATAATTTATTTCTGGTAGAAATTGTACATTTTTTGTTCTGTTTTTTGTTTATTTACATAATTCAGTTGGTTGATAGTTCAATCATTCACATTAGTAAAAAACGTAAAGACATCATTTCTAATAAGTTGATAAAACTATACATTAATTTTGCACACATATTAGTAAAATGAGTGATTATAATTCTTGAGATTTGCATGCACTTTTAATTCTTTCATCCTTTTCAGATTTCAGGAAGGCAAGTACAAGTGGTAATGGGTTTACAATGCTATTTTAAATTAATTACACATGAAGGCTATTAAGTGGATTTGTGTTGGCTTACAGTCTTGAGAATAATTTAAAATGGGTTTTAGTCATCATTGTTTATACAGGCTTTCCAAAATCATATTGGAAGTCCTGGTTTAAAAGGTGATTTCATGGAAACAGATTATGTAACACATCTAATGTGTGACCATGTTAATAACTACTCTACAATGAACCCATTATATGATGGACGCTTTGATACAGTACATATAATATTTACAAATCTAAAAGAAAGATATTTCCTACAGCACAATATGGTTTAATCTATTTTTTTAACTGTTCACCAATTAAAATAAACATTGTTTGGTTCCTTTTGTGCTTTGAGGTGATCATATTTGTTTTTCTTTGAATTCTGAAACGTCTAACCTCCTGATTATTTTTGCTCATCTTTTGAAGGCTTAGTTTCATTTTTTTCTTGGAAATAATTCTTTTCCTCAAGAAACTGGGTTATTTGTCCCTGTTCCAAGTCTCTTCGAGTTTTTTTTTTTTAATATATATATTTGCTTGTCTCTCTGAATCTTCCTAACTTCGTGTATGGACTGACTTTAACTAATATATCCCAGGAAAAATATAATATCTGATACAATTTTGACTCAGTAACAATTTTTTGTTATTAAGCTGTGAAATTCTAATTTACGCTAAAAGAAACTCAAGTTCAGGCTGAAAGAGAGTCCTGGGAAGCATCACAACCAGTAAGTAGCAGGACCCAGCTTCCCAGTAAGGTCATCTTCATTTCCAAGCCTGTATTTCCTTCATCATGGCCAGGGATTTAGCTTAGTAGCATAAGCTCCTGCCTGGCAAGTGTGAGGTTGTGAGTTCGATCCCTGGCACCATAAAAAAAAAAAAAAAAAAAAGAACAGTGCCTGTTTCTTTGACACGGGTGTGTAATTAGTTTATGAACACAGAGATGGTCTTTGAAATAATTTATGGAAAGATGTATCGTGAAGAATATTGGGATTTGACGCATTCATAGTCTAATATCCAGAGCTAGGTTCACACTCTATTGGTTGCAGTGGAAAGGACACAAGAGTACATGATTTGATTTCATGTTTGCCGGACTGCTAAACACACGTGAAGAATGTTTGAAAAATATTTTATACCATTCACTTATGTGCACTAATGATGTAGAGATTGAATGAGACAAAGAAAGAGAGATATTAAAATATTGTTTCTGCATATTAAAATACATTCTGTCAGCCTTGAGATTTGTGAGTACTGTGCTTATGATGTTGTTGAAATCCTCAAGTGATTTATGCATTTTATATCTAGAAACAAGTATTACATATATCCCAGTTTTGCCATTTGCAGTGGTAATCTCTTGAATGTATTACCACAGTAATGAATATATAGGGAAATATTTTGAAGTCTCAGCTGATTTTTGTTTCCCTCTTCTTTTAAGCAGTTCTCAGGGAGTTGTAATTTAAGTTTGTATCTACATTCTCAGAATGGTCAAAAATCTTTGGATAAAGAAAAACTTTATTATCTTCATTCATATAACTGCCTAACTAAAACTGATTGCATTTATGACAGGGAAATTCTGATGTTTTTCTTAGTAACTTAAAACGATGGATTAATAAACAGAAGTGTGTTAAGATATTCTGACTCCTTTTTTTTTTTTTTTTTTTTAGAAACTAGTGAAGATACTAGACACTAGACTTTCCAGTATTTTGTAGTTTGTTAGGTCAAACTATGGAGTTCTGTAGTCTCTAATATGTTGCTTAAATTTATTAGTATTGTTATTTTATTATGTTGTTAAAAGCAAATTAATGCTAGAAACACATAAAATAAATCATCTAGCAACAAATAAAAATTTTAAAAAATTGGAAACCTTTTTGAATATGGCTCTGAGGGTTTCTTGACAAATTCGTTGACAGTAGGTAGAAGATATTACTTTACTGAGCCAGGGCACCTTTGCCCGGGCCTGGATTCTACATGTTGGCTCTGCTATATGCTCTCTTCTTACAAGAGTATTGAAAAATATTCTTGGCACTTAATGATTTGCCAGAAATTCACAATTCAAAAGTGTATTGCCAAATTAAGATTTAATATTGCTCTAAAATATCAAGGACCTTGGGAAACAGTTTTTCAGAAATTCAGTCAAGCTCCCATCATTTTCTACCCTATTGCTTTCTTGCTTTTACATATATATATATATATATATATATATATATATATATATATATGGCACCCATATCTTAATAGTCCTTGATTTTTGTCTCTTCCAGATTTGGTAATGATTAACTATTTTTTTTTTCTTTTTTTTTTACTGGATTGAACTCATGACATGCTTGCCAGGCAGGCACCTGTGACGCTGAGCTACATCACTACATTCCTGGCCCTGATTAGCTCTTCATTAGCAAAGCATGAATTGATAAGCTATGCATGAAAGAAAAACATCAAAATATTGAAAGTTTCTATTATTTTATTTTGCGTACCTGAGGTCAAATTCTAAAATGTAGTGGGTGAAGTTTGAAGATTCATCTTTTATGACATCAAGGAAATTATTCAGAACAAGGAATTTTAAAAGATTAGGTTCCTTATAGGCTCAAATTGGTTCATTTCTTTTTCTTTTCTTTTTTTTTCTTTCTTCCTTCTACAACATGACTAATAACAGAGACACTGATTTATCTGAGAAAAATGATTTTCTTAACATATGAAATTATTTATTTGCTCTTCTTACCTTTATTTTTCTCAATAATTCAGCTCAGTTTCATGACAATAATGAAGGTATTTTACATATCAACCATCTTTTTCTATTCTCTTTGTGTGTTTATAATTTATATTTTTAAAAGGACTGTTCATTTTTATTTTATGAATAAAACACATTAGACACATTAGACTTGGTCATATTTTAGGCATTATACAATAAAATAATATTCTACTGTACTGCATTTGACATCTTTCTAGATAAAACAATATACATCTCTCAATTAATATTGTGAATATATGGTGAAGGAGTTATTAAAAAGTATTTGAAGTAGAAAAGATTATATAGTTCAAATCTGCAGTTTTCATGTGAAAAATGACATAAAACACTAAAGGTTATTGAGATAGTTCTTTGTAGTCCTAGAGCTATTGTCTAATCTTTTTGTCTTTAAATAGAATCTAGATAACACTGACTTAGACAGAATCATTAAATAAAATTTAGTTGTAGTGAAAAGCTTTCCTTCTAACTAAATAGGTAGTCTTGACATTTTTTGTTTTTCTACCTTTAAAAACATTATGCGATGCATACTTTAGCTAAGTTGATTTAATCCTTTCACAACACATGATACATAGAATTTTTATGTGCCAATTATACCGTGATAAACCTGGGGAAAATGTGTCCCTCATAACTCTTTGTGAGAACCATCTGATTCAAATGCATGCTGAATTCTAAAAAAAAAATGTTTCTTATATTATCATTCATCCATTAGAGCATACAGAATAAAATAATATAGAAAGATAAAGTTCTCTCTGATTTTTTCCACCAAAGCATTCAACCACCAATTACTTCTGATCTTAAATATTCTGATCTTCGTTCATTTACCGGTGTCTGTTTCCTAAGCACCTTGGTGTGTGAGATGAATGCAGATTGCAATAAGGTTAACAATCAGTCTACTCTCATTTACAGTCAGGAGATGATTTGATATACAGTGCTATTAGGCTATCTCTTCAACAGCATGTCTGAATGACACCGACTGTCAGTCTTTCCAGCAAAACCTGCTGGAGGGTATGATGTGCTGATCTCAAAGAAGCAAAAGTCTGTTTTAATCACTGAAAGAGGGAGATCTCAACTGCCTTTATTGTAATCTTACCCTCGCACCTGGCAAATCCAGATATTACAGAGAATTATTGTTCAGCAGAGTAAGAAAATGTTACATGGTTTAGTCTGTTTATATTTCTCCTGGGAAACCCAATAAAGTCGAAGGCTATGATCCAGGAGAATTTGTTAATTTGCCAAATGGATTTCTAAAAGCAGTGCTATTTTCTTACAGAATTTTAGCTTTCTTGAATACTGAAGACTGTATATTTTCAACAACTGATCTTACTTGAAGCACTGTATTCATGAAGACAGTAGTTAGCTTTTCAGCTCTTATTTCTCATTCAAATCTACATGGCAGAAAAAAACAGCATATTGGCAGTGGGTCTTTATTGAGCACCTGGAGAACTGGATTGATATGCGCTTTCATTACAGAGTTAACTGCTAAGTGACCTTGCACGAGTCACATTTAATCTCTGGACTTTCATTTTCTCATTTAGAAAGGTAAGTAGACTAAGAAACTCATTTTGCTTGGGTGAGTTTTAATTATGACTGAGTAGAATTACACGAGGGTCTTATTAACAGTAAAAAAAAAAAAAACATAGTAAACTCATGGGGATAGTAATTCAGCACTCTGAAGTGAGGGAAGAGAATTTATGTGTTAAATGTGCTCCCAAAATCATTCTAATGCAGCGGTCTATACACTGATGTTTAGGAAGGAACCACTAGTATGAGATGCCTATCAATCTTTTAGGACCTAAAATAAAATGTTTCCCTAAGGTAGATCTTGGTTCTATATTAGAAACATCCAGCATTGAAAGGTTACTGATGCCTAGGAATCATTCCTAGATATTATGCCATAACTGATTCAAGTTATAGCCAGAAGCACAAGTCCCCATAAACACTCCTATCATAGCCAAGGAGAATACCTTCTGTTTCAATAGACTTTCCTGGATGTTAGCTCCAATTTTTTGGGGGGTACATTACATGCTGTATGGCTGCCATGTAGATATTCCCTCCACTTCAAATAGAAGGAAACCAGTTATTGGTAGTTCTAGTAACACATGCTAATAACAGTCATATGTGTAATTGTGAGCATGTGTGTGTGTGTGTCTGTGTATTTGAGAGAGAGACAGAGAGGTTTGCAGCTATGTTTATTTCTTTCCTGTGATTCTTCCAGCTCACCATACACCCTTTCATTGGTTTATTAAATGGCTGCAATGTACTGACATCAGAGTTGAGCAAACTAATCAAAGTTGGTAAGTTTCCCGGTTTTACTGATTCTTAGAAGGCTGAAAAGAGCACTTTTATGGGAACTAAATCTCCTATACTCTCTCCATAGATGGACTCAATATCATGAACTGTCTTGAGCCAAATTCAGTCAACATAATTGTGGAAATAAATTCGGGCACCATTTATTTAGGGTCCTCTTCCCATCACCCGTGGCCAAATTTAGTATTAGTGCAACTTCGTTGGGTTTGGAATCAATCTTTGAATCCCAAACCAATTAAGAAATTGCCAGAATTCTTTGGAATGAATCATGCTGACTCTTTTAGAAAGAATCCTAGTCAGACATTTTAATTAACTCCAACTGTAAGTCAATAAACCATTTGTAAAAAAGCCAAGAACTAAATTCTCAAACAGTGCTAATTTTCTTTGTCTTTTTGTTCCAAGAATTACACTATGATCTGGTGGTGAATTTTCAATATTTCTCCACTATTTCTTTAGTGTACTTTTCCAGTATTTAATTTTCCTGTTCCATTTCCAGACTCGTGTCAGGTACTTGGTTTAGACTTTTACCTCTGCATAAAGAGAAGTTATGTTGGTGGGTGATGAGAAAATAGGCCCTAAATTGGTACCACATCTCAGCAAGATATTACTCACCCATCTTCAAAAGATATCTTTCACTGTATTTTATTCTGATTTCTGAAATTTGTTTCTATTAGAATTTGTGTATATTTGCTTCAATATTTATTTCCTGGTTCCCTGTGTCTAATGGTTGGTTCCAATGTGCTAAATTCCTGTTTGTAAACTACTGTTCACTCTTACTTCACACTAAACAACTCTCTGAACACCCTTTATAGAGTCTGATCTCACCCCGTTTTCAGTTACTCTAATGCTATAAAGGTGTTAAAAGAAGTAACTGAAATTCTCAATTGAACTTATTTATGGAAACCTAGATGATATGTGTACCTGTGACCCAGAGCAGATGGTTTCCAAATTTTACAAATTGGTTCACCACCAACACTTCCTAGAAAAGTTCCCACAAGCCATCTTTAAAATGAGTTTATACAAACTCTGGCAATCCAGGGATCGACTGTATCCTTTCTGATTTTATTTGTAATGTCATGACTCCCATTTGATTGGAATACTTTTTCATCTGTATTTCAATGTATTTTCATTAGTCATAGCCTGATTTTGCTGTCATTCTGGCTGGTGGTCTTTTTTCTTCATGGAAGATATTTGTTGCCCAAAGGATTAGTGTATATTGCTGATTCCTAATCTGCAATGTATCTTAAATTGCACTCAAGGAATTTGACATTTATTTGCAGCATAAATCTACAAAATGAATCTATTCATTGGCTACACAGAGTATCAGTAGATTAAAATTACTTGAGCTTACTTCCATTTTCACGTGTTACTGTGAATTAACATTGAAAACACAGATAATGTCTTTGAGGTTAGGCTTTTTTCTTTTTGCTATTAAATAGGAAACAGAGAAGGAAAAGTTCTATTAAAATATTTTTATTCAGAGTAAGTACAGCCTAAAGATAAAATATTTGTAAATGTCTGTCAAACTAAGAAAGAAAAAGAAATGATTAATATTTTGCTCAATTGTAAGTAATTTATACATCATATAATGCATTATATTGACTAATGAAGTCCAGAAAAGATTTAACCTCCATTTGACAATTTTGAGTGTTATAACATAGCTTGCAATAGTATTTTGCCAAAATAACACATTCTGAAAGAGAAACAAAGTAAACCATATCATTAGTTTGATACTTATGAGTTTGATTACAAGCCTATGATGTACTTGATACTTTTGATTCAGCCATTCAACTAAGTAAAAGCAGTAACTCTGGGTTTTATATGAAATGTAACATACCTTACAAAGTGCAAAATGAAACAAACGGTGTTATTTTTTGTACTCATCTTTGGCTCCAGGAATGAAAATCTTAGCAACAATTGTCAGATGGTGCCTTTCATTCGTTATAGCATTCTAGAATATTCTTTAAGATGTAAGAAAATCAAAAATAGAAGCATATTGTTCAATAATAAATTAAACTGTTTTATATATTTTATCAATAAAATAAATTACAAAATTATGAACTAGCTAAAATGTTGAAGCATTTCAAATACCGACTATTAGATATCTTACAATAGAATCTTTTATGTTCTAAAGGTCTTAATAAGGAAGTGTGAAGCTATGATGAGAAGAGCTAAGAAACTTGATTATTATTACTGGCTAAGCTTAAACATACTTCCATTCTGCTGATGAATGTTAATATATTCTGTGAATCAAGATGGTTGGAGACATTTAGAAGAATATGACTCTTTAAATGCTTAAATTTTTACTCTTATGAAAGTATGTACCAGATATTCTTATTTTTCCATTAACATTGAGAGAGTATTTGTGTATTGTGTATTCCCTTTATGGTACTTATTTTTCTGACTTTTCAAAAGTAGAAATTATACATTTTATTTCATCTATTAAATTGGAATACTAAAAAGTCCATGTGAGAATATGATGGTTGAAATAAAAAATTGTCAACTTGAACATAAAATATTTATGTATTGTAATTTGTACAATTGCATGTGCTTTGTAATGCAAATATCATTTGGGTAACAGATATATGTTGAGAGATTGAAGACCCTAAATTCAATCTCTGGTACCACAAACAATAATAGTGATGATCATGATGATGATAAAGATAAATAGTAGCAAATAAAGAAAAACACTGGTACACCTGCTATGTGTTATATACTCTATGTCATTTTTGAAAAAAATACAGTGTGTCTATGCAGTGTTTGTAACATGAAACAACTTATCATGTGGATAGAGAGTCCTCAACTGAAAGTCTTGGCTTTAGCTATTATCTCAGTTCTGCTGCTGACTGGTTGCATATCTTTGGCAGACTAATCACCTTTTTAAACTCTGTTTTGCTTATCAGTTAAATTATCTCTACTATTACAGTGTTTAAATTAGTATTTTATTTTTATTTATTAATGTCTTAGTACTTTGTTTTTAAAGTGTACTTACACAATCTAAGGTCATTGGAGTATTATTGGGAATGTTTAAATGTTTATAAAGAACTAAAAGTTTATATTTTTCTCAACAAAATACACTATATCTGAAACAATAAGGAATGTTTCTTCTTCATTTGGTGCCTATTCACAAGATCAGTTTATTACCTGTTAGATTAATCCAATTCAGTCTAGTCCAGTTTCACCAAAATATGGACTCAAACGAAGTCTTTGGCCAAGTGGCAAATCTGAGCAGTTACTCCAAGAATGGAACTTTATAATAAAAATAGAGAAATATTTAACCATCAATAACACACAAGAGGTGTATGCCTGGCCACATAGGTAGCATACAGCGAAGAAAAAGCAGGAAATGAAGAAACTAACACACTCCCAGAAGAGCTGAAGATCAGCAACCAGAGTTGTGGTGGGTTTTGCGGAGTCAAACAGCAGTGAGCCGTAGACAGAATTCACAATGATAATACTCGGTGATCAGGGGACAAGCCCGGGTTAGTGGTCGGTGTATCCCAGATAAGGTTCTATCTTATAGCAACCGTGGCAGAGCATCTTCCTATACACATCTGGCTTCATAAAATACTTTCTACTTCCTTTTTGAGAAATAAGCTTTATGCCATATTCCTCTTTTTCAAATTTCTAGAAATGGCTATAACCATTATTATTGTATTAATGGAAGAAATAATGTCACAAGTTTTAAATTTTCACCAAAAGTCCAACATGTGACGCTATCGTCTTCGTCTTTCTCAAATTAAAACCTTTCTAAAACTAAATTACAAATTATATTAGAAATAATGGAACTAAAATTAGTAATAAGTAATATGAATTGTCAGTATAATAAAGTGCTAAAAGTTACAGTGGCAATAGTGACAGACATCTCTGAAGTGCTGTATCAAACACTAGTCCATAGATTCAGTATTTGTCACACTAAGGTAAACAATTCACATACCAGGCAGCTGGAGCCATGTTTTTGTGAGAAAACCTCATGAAAACCAAATCTTGAAGCAGACTATGGTGGTTGCCATATCGACTGCATTAAAAGTGCCTTCTCTGGGGATAGATTTCAAGACCAGTTTATATCTGAGGAGGCTACCCTGGAGGGGTCCAGCCTCAAGCACTTACATTTACCCATTCAAAATTCATTGACTCACTAAATAATCTCAACCATCTAAAGAGATTTGAATTATGGTTGTGTTGACTTTTACATATGCAAAAGGAGATGCTGAGGAAGTTGAAGTACTTTTATAAGGCACTCAAATATTCCTCAAGACACCTAAATATAAATTTGAACCCTGTTAAAAAAAAAAAAAAAACCCTGACCCTATCACCCATACTGTGAAGCTCTTAATTCCAGAACAATTTTGGTAGAGACAACATGTGAATGTTGACAAATA